>WEIU01013995.1:126432-144925 GCA_013389925.1 Aegithalos caudatus | reverse complement strand
AAAAAAAAAAAGAAAAGAAAAAAAAAAAACAAAACAAAAAAACAAAAACAAAAACCCACGAGACTTTATAAAGAGAGTGGCTGACCACTTGTAACATGACAAGGAGAAAAAAAAAATCCAACACGGTGCCTTATGTAGCTCTGGCTACCAAAATCTGCCCACAGTAGCACACACACACCTGGAGGGAGGGTGCACCTGCACAGAGCTCACTGCTCTGGGCACAGGGACACCACCCAAGCTCTGCTTTCCAGCACAGGTGTCCCAACACTGGAACTGGACACTCTGGGAGGCTGTGGTGTCTCCAGCTGTGGAGATACTCCAAACCCAACTGGATGTGACCTGAGCACCCTGCTCTGGTGGGCCCTGCTTCAGAGGGAGCCAGACTAGAACTCTAGGAGGGATTCTGGATGTACAAGGAACTGGTAGGACTCTAGAAATTCCTTCCAGGTAAAATGCTCAGCATTCATCTTCCACTTTTCTTTCTGGTATGCCTAAAGGCAATGATTTCATACTGTTCTCAAGTGCAAGAGCTACAAGATATTAAGTTGCAAACATGTCTTTAACAAAAAGAATAAGGAGCTAAACTCTCCTTCCCTGATCTGTGCTTGCTTTCTATCCAAGTAACAACATCACTGGTAACCACTGCACTTGATTTGCAAAATGAGAGAACGACAGAAAGAGAGCAGAAGTTTAACAAAAACAAAATTAGTCTCACAAAGACCAATCACCAGAACAAGGGTAGGGAATAAAGACACTTAATATCTGCTGTCCCATTTCTATGAATTTAACAGAGGGCAATCACCTTGAAGATATTGAATTCCCTGAGTGCTGGGAAAACCTGTCAGGTAGTAAATCAAGAGACTTAAATAATCCTCCCCTCTGAAATATCTGAGGCTGTAACTTGGCTACCTGAGCAGCTCCCACCCAGCACCCCAGACACTGGGGACAGGCCAGGAGGAACCTGAGGAAGGAACTGCAGGAAGGTTTATAGGATGGAGGGAAACAGGAACTGGCAAAAAGGACAAAGGGAAGAGCCCATGAAATGTGAGTGAAGATAAAATAGTAAAGCCTTCTGGTGAGAGGTTTGCTGAGGGGATTGAGGATAAAGAACAGAAACCTGCAGGCAGTGAAGCTTCATTAGTTCCACTAATCACAGAACAATTTGTTTTTAGGAAAGTATTTTGGTTTGTTTGTTGTTTGCCTCACAAGAACGAACAGGTGTCTTAATATACTCTGCATGTGGAGTAACAGAGGAACAGCCAATACCAAGAGCGCTCTGTTCAGGCTCAATTTATAAATGGAAAAGTGATTCTGCATTCAACAGGAAGGATAAAAACGGTATCCTGCTGTTCACAGCAGGAGACAGAATTTAAATATCCTGTAATATAATTTGGTACATCACCACATGTCAGGCTTGACTATCCTCATTTACACCAGTAAGCTCCTACACAAGAACAAATCTTTTCAATCCAAGGCAGTAACTTCTGATTTACACTGGGACAAATGAAAGAGCATGAGGCGATTCTTATCGTAATAAAATTTGTCATCTCCTGCTAAATGCATTAATGGCAGTTATAATCTGTTAGCATTGTATTACAAGGTAACAATATCGGCACCGGACTGGAAGGAGAAATAGATTGTGATTTGTTGTTAAGTAACTTACACCATCACCCACAAAAAAATTTAGTTAGTAGGTTGCAGTGTTCTCCTATTTCAGTTGCTTTTTAATTAAAAGAATAAATCAAATCACAACTAAAAGGAAATTAGAAGCTTTACGTTGGAGAAAATTTTTTTCCAAGGATGGTTTTAACATCCACCATTATGTTCAATTTCAGATGCTACAAGGTTTTGACGAAAGTGCCATTTCTTTCAGTAAAGTCGCACCTTAAGCTAAACGGGGAACATTTTTCCTCCCCTAGTTCCCAAATTCTTCCACTGTACAACAGCGTTAGACCACAGCTAGTTTGTAGAAGACAGTGCCAACAAAGCAGCAATCACGACAGAAATACCCCTTGCCTAAATGGTTCTCATTAGCATTTAGAAGAAAAAACCCATCCCATTTCTAATCCAAGACAGGCAATTCTGCGGATTCAGAGGCACAGCCCGAGCACATTCCCATTGCCAGGCGGAGGTGCCCTCTGCTGGCCCCGCGGCTCCTGCCCGCACCTTCTGGCAGTCCGGAACGGGAAACTTCATCGCAACACGGCACAGCCTGCTCCAGGAATCCTAATTTAATTGCTGAAAGTCGCTTTCTTTCTTACATGCACAGAATCTGCATAAGGGAAAGTGATAAAGGGGGTTTAAACTTGGCAGACAGAATTGAGGGTCTGCGGCTTGGCTCAGATGCTCTAAAATCCTGTGGGTGGGGGAGAGGCAGGTGAATGAACAGGAGAATGACCAAACAGGCAGGGCAATGCTAAAGAACACAAGGGAGCAGGAGCTACAACGATAAAGTAGAAGAGTACATGTTTAGGAAGAAACTGCAGAGGAGATTCAAGGAGAGGACACAAAAATTCACCCATGAAGGAAGTAAGCCATTTTCACTTTGGCTAAATTAGATTTCAGCCCTGAACTTCACTAGGATAATGAAGTCAGATTTCTCCACACCATTTTTCTGTGGTCAGGAGGTGGGTGGGTGATACTTTATTTTTTCCTTCTGAACCTTCTCTGAATCTACAGATGCCTATATACTCGAGAGCTGCTTTCTTTGATTCCCTCAAGCTTTGCAGCAATCCAGTTCTTCAGAAGCTCAGCAGGGGTAACAGAAGACTGGTCTGTCTTTGAGGAAGGAGGACAGCTTCAGCCAAAGAATATTAGTTATGTGAAGCAGCAATAAAGTCCTCAGAGACACCTGCCTGGACCTGAGAAAGAGAAAATTGTTCCCAAGCTGCTCCATCTTTTCTCCTGCTCTTACCTTGCCATTTAGATCCATCAAGAAAAAAAAAAAAAAAAAAAAANACAACAACATCAAACCTATACATTATGTTTTTTCTTTCTATTAAAGATTGCAAGCCAAAAATGGGGAGGAGGTTTGCAGTTCGGTGTCTCTCTAATAGAGATGAGCAACAGGACTAAGGCAATAAGAAGGAAAGTAATAAAAACCACAATTAAAACTTAAAATTGATCTCAGGCTGCCCCTATAAATCTTTCATTATTCCTATCATTAGCATTAGTTAGGCTTCTATAATAAAACAAATACTATCTTTGAAAAGGCAGGTAGAGAAACCAACTTTCATGCTTGCTAACTGAAAGACCTGATAAAGGATACAAAACATTAGGATGCATCCAGATCATTAAGTCTTTGTCTTCAAAGAATTTTCATCATTAGCCAGTTACTTTTCATAGAAAATTTGGAAGCACATTAAAAAACATTTTATTCTCTTCACATTAATGTAAACACCAAGCACTGGAAAAAAACTAACTTCCTGTGTTTTGCTAAACCTAAAGCAGTTTGAGGATTTTTAGGATCAATCTTCTGTCATTAATTAAAGGGGGGAGGAACAATCAGGCTTAATAGATTTAGCCAAAATACAGTCACTGGCACTCAACCACGTGCCAATAGTTGCAGGTTTTCTAGAATAGAAATTTATTTCACTATCTGATGCATCTGTATGATAAATCCAGTTTTGAAAAGTGCAGTCCATTTCATAGACACAGAGACAATGGCAAGCTTATATCTACATAGCTAAATGACCTTGAAATAATTAAAAGATTAATTCATTTTTCTGCTCAATTTAGGCATGCTCATAACAAAAATACTCATTTTGAGTTCTGCTTTTCTAGCAATAGGTGGCACTGTCAAATATCACTTGCATAAGCATCTCTTGTGCACCCTATTCATTCAATAGTCAAGTGGAACATCTGCAGGGAAATGTGGCTAAAGTTATTTTCCTTTCTGCTTCCTCTAAACAGGACAGAGATTACATCTTGCAGTTGTTTCATTCCCTGTTTTAAACTGCTCCAAAACATTTTTATGACAGTTAAAAACTCGAGAGAAATGTGCTGTTAATGTTTTGAAGAGTATGCTGCTTTAGACAAGTGGCAAGCAAACAAACATGCCACATGCTCCAGCAATCTGTACGATACTAATATTTACAAAAAATACACCAAAATGCAGTCTTAAATAGGGATTACCTCAGCACGTTCATCTCACTTTTGTGACTTGTTAAAAATCCTTCAGTTTCTGTATTTCTCTAGATATGTAGATAATATTCATGGTTGGCAAATGGCACATCTCTTAGCTTGCAAAATAAGCAGCTGGCTACTCTGTCCCTTCAGCTTATTCACCACCTTTCCCTTTCTTCCAAACTCATCAGATTCGTGCTCTCTGCTGCATTCCCTCAACGTGCTGATGTCTTTTCTTCTCCACTAGTGGTACCCTGGCTCTGCAGCCCTGATTTGTCAGAGATGCTTAACTGCAACACAGAGCCAGAATCCTGAGCTCACTGTTTACCAGGCTGATCATGTACATAATATTGTTTTTGAGACTTGCCACTTCTCCGGTGTAATTTTTGAAGTCCCAACTCCAATATAACATGCTCCTCACCTAAGCTGTTTACATAAGGGATATGCTTCATAGGAAAGAAAAGTATACCAGTCTAAGTCTCTTTAGGATTTTAATTTCTTTTGTTTCAAAGTAAAATGTGCTGGAAGCCCAGAAACAACAACAGGTTGTCTCAAAGCAAAGAGGGAATTAAACATCAAAGCTGTTTGCTTAAGTTTGCTTAAGTCTTTTGGTTATTAACAGCACGACATGCCATTAGGTAACCTTCTACTCCTTCTGCACAGCATAGCCACATCCCTGCTATTTCCCAGCACTTTCTGATGTGGAGCACACCCAGACTCCACTGGCAGTGCACTGTCCCTGGTCCCCTGTCCTCAGCTGCTGTCCCTGTACAGTGAGGACACCCTCAGCCTCCACCTGGGACTAACCTGCTTTGCTGCAGGGCTTCTTGTAGCTGAAGCACATAGCACATCCCTTCTGCTTTGGAGCAACAGCCAGACACCTGCTAAACTTGTTTCCTTCCCCAACTGGTTGAAGGCAGAAAGTAAAGATGATTTTAAGCAAGGGGCAAGCAGCCCAAGTGAAGTAGCACCTCCCTTGCTGTACCAAACTCACTGTGATCTCAGAAATACTGATTCCAAGTTGTGCTGTACTGAAAATTTCCTTCTACCAAGAAATCCCCAAAAATATACAGTTCCAGTAATAGTGAAACAAATCTCAAATTGTCAGAAAGTTTTTTCTCACCTTTTAAAAAGATCTCTGCTCTAGGACTTGGTGCTGCTGTATGGGCTTCTCTTCTAAAACTCCAAAATGGATTCTTTTAACTACAGAATGATTTACAGCTGAGATAGCCAAAAGCCAGCAATCAGCTCAGACCTGCAGCAGATGTTTCCCCAGCTGAAGTCACTCAGTCTAATTCTCTCGCCCAGTGACAAGAAACAGGACATCTAGGACTCAGGAACTGTCATTTTAGGTTCTCAGTGAGAAGGAATTAGTGCTAGGAAAGTTATCAGGCATGAAACTGTCACACATTTAAATGAGATGATAGCTTTGAATAAGAAATGTACCCCCAAAACTGGCAGCAGATTTTGTTTTAAAAGCTTCATTAGAAAAAGTATGAACTGAAGAAACAGTTCTGTCAAGTTTGGTTGAACAAAGCAAGACTTCTCACTACCTGGCAACAGAGAAGCAGTAGTAAAAAACCTCAAAACCCCAATATAGTATCTTGATGCGCTGGGCAGAAATTGTTGGTTGTAATTAAAATAAAATTACTAGCTGATATTATTGTTTCACTGAGTTCTCAGTTACACTGCCTCTGTCATGGATAAATCCTACTATGGCATCTCCCATTAGCATTCCAGCTTGTATTTTCACATTGCTGTCCTGCGTCAATTTAATCTGTGTATTGTAGCATATTCAAAGCCATTCTGTTTGCCCTGGACCCAGACCTACCTCCAGACATCCTCGTTTGTGCCACAAGTAAACCCACCACAGTGTAGGTGTATAAACACATGGAATCCAGATCAGTGAGATCCAGCCTGGAACTGCCTCAAGGCCAGAGCTGAGTGACCCTCAGGCTGCAGCTGCTGGGACTGACCTCCAGCCAGGACAGCTGTGCCAGAGACTCTCACTGACCCATAAAGGGAGATAAGCTGGGCTTGATCTGCACAAATTGTGTTTGCAGAGCAGCAGGGACAGCCCTGGCCCCGCTCCCTCCCGCACAGAGCCCTGCAGCACGGGCACCTCAAACTGAGCAACTCCCAGCCAGCCTGGGCTCACACAGCCCGGCTTGCTCCACTAACATCCCTAATTACTGATTGTTCTTCGCTGTCATTGGAGAGATTTCCTAGGAGTTGTATGTAAACAGTGCTTCTTTGACTTTTCCTGGAGTCTGTCTCAGAAATGTCCCACCACAGTGACACTCCCTTCCAAATTCTGCCCCCCAGACTGAGAAAAGTGTCGGGACTCAAAGCTCAGAAATGATGCCTCAGAGAAGTGTCCTCTCACTAGAAAGAACATGGTAAACTGAGATTGAAAAGGGAGATTTCTGCTGTGTGAGAGGAACTGTTATAGAGGAACCAACAGGTGTGCTCTGCAATAATTTTCAAATTGTCACCTTGATTTATATATAAGATGAGCACGTACAGCATTACTTGTCCTGAATGATTACATCTGTTTGGGTGTAAATCATCAAGGTTTAGATGCTAAGGGCAGCAAATGTTGCATTGATCATTGCTGCAGAGCCAGCTAATCCAGATATCTCCTCAAAAACCCATAATCTAAAAAGACATACATTATCTTCATTGAGCAATTAAAATGAAATTTTATTTATGAAAGTTTGGGTTATTCTAATCTGCTTTAAAAAACAAGAGTAGACTGCATAAGCATTAGTCTTTTAGAGGACTTTTGAAAATAAGCTACTAGTAAATCTTCCCTGCATGTGGAACAGTATTAAATTTCAGCTCTGCCTCTAGCATAATTAAGTACCCACCAACAGCATAATACCTTCATTAAATTAAGGTGTTTGGTGTGAAATGTAAATTTGTCTTCAGATATGAGGATGATATTTCAACCCCTCCACAGCCTGAATATCATTACAGAGGACAGAGGAGGGGGAAGCACAGAATAAGCAGAGTTACTGAGCACTCCTCTTCTCTGGGTACTGCATAACCAGTAAATAGAACAATTTGCCCATGTCTGTGCTACCTCCCACCAAGGGAGAAAAGGGAAAAAAAAAAAAAAAAGAGAAAAACACCCACCACCAACAAAAAACTAAGGATATTTTTAACTGCTGCCTCACTAGAAACAATTTACTGCTTTACTAAATCTTATGGCATTCAGGCAAAAGTTGGTTTTTTTAAATCAGATACAGCCCTCTTCATGGGGGGGGGAGGGGGGGGGGGAAGTTTAAAAAGCTTTTCCAGAATAAAAAAGCAACACAAAGACTAATAATGCACCCACTCAAAATCTATAGCACTTGGGTCACTGTTTGCAAGAGCATGGACTGGCTGCTGAGAGTGAACAACAACCCTGGCTGCACCTGGCAAGGAGAACCATTCCTGTCCTCTGCCCAACCCAGGGGAACCTTCAGGGGCTCTATAAAGATGCTCCTCTGTCCAAGGAGCCTTCAGAGAGCCTCAGCCCTGCACACCCTGGGGCACAGACCTGGCACAGGCTGACAGCCCTGGGGGATCACACACAGCCTGGCACTGCTGAACCCACTTCTGCACCAGGCCCTCTGCACCACGTTGTGTCCTCAACCAAAATGTCCAAATTTCTACATGCAATACAAACTTGCTGACATGAATATCTTGTGCTCACACACTGGAGAGCAGCTTGAATGTCTGTAACTGCATGAGTGTGACATGAAGCTACCAGAAACTCAAAATACATTTGGTCTGTGACTGACCAAACAATTTCAGTTCATGTTTGGTAATGGCCAGTCAAAACTAACGTTAAAATTAAGCTGGTTTTATGTTGATCTGTAGTTTAAATAAGTTAGTAACAGTGACACTGACTCAGGTTTATGCTGAAATTTGCCCTGCTCAGGTTACACTCCAAAATTCTTTCATAATAGACAGAACATAGAAAATATCTGATATTCAATTTCAGTTTTTTTTGGAAAGCCAAGTACAGAAAGGTGGCATCAACAGTCAAATTTCAAGCATATAATTGGGAGAAAAAAAGAGCAGAGCTATGTACAACGTAAATTCTTACTTTTTTCCATTTTCAAGCATTTTACCAATTACTGTATCTGTAGAAATACAAGAGCCTGAAATGATTTGTCAATATTCCAGTTCTGCCAAACCATTAAGATTGAACAAAGTACTTCTGGAATACACATAATTCAATATGTCATACAACAAAAACACTGTCCTTTTGAATATTTCTGTGTCTATGTACATTTCAGAGAAAATACTTTCATAAAGGTAGCAAAAATATTACTGTTTGGGGATTTTTTTAAGGCAAGCAAACAAGACAAAACCTAAGAGTATCACAAAAGTAAAAATATTTGTCAATTTATCATCATTTCTTGAATACCACACTTTCTTTGCTTAGACTCTTCAGAACTGTAACTCAAGTACCAAATTCTCATTAAATTTTAAAGTCCAGAAACAATCTCATAATTTTCCAGGCTATTAAGAAAAAAAATCATTAGAATTTACACTTAGACTTTTCTCCTACAGGATGGTTGTATGTCTGAATATACAGATATGGGGTAATAAAACATTTCCCTTCAAAAAGTCTAATATAAATGTTATTGTAAAACAATGACTGTCAATTTCAGAATGTCAGGGTTCTATATATTATAGGAGCTTAGAAAGATAAGAATTATCTGTGAATCTACCTTCAGTTACTTGCAGTGTAAGTTAGAACACTATTAAGTGTCTTCTGCTTTATCTATGTATTGTACACCAACTTTGAAGCCTCAAAAGATGATTTACAGCAATCAGAATTTTAGACTATAAATCCTCATCTGCTGCAATCTAGTAAGTGTGTACATTAAAAACAAGCTTGTATTATTAAGTTGGAATAATAATTACTTTTCTGTATTTATCTCCCAATGTTACCACAGCCAGATGAGAAAAATAGCAAACATTCAAGGACTCATTTACAGGCATTCTCTTTATAATGAGAACAACAATAAAAGCTATTAGATGGCACATAGCTAAAGGGAAAAGCTTTTCTGTAGGTCAAATATATCAGTGCTAGCTTGTAATAATCAAAACAGAAAGATTATTCCTTTAAAATCCTTTAATACTTGATATCCACAGTTCTAATCCTCAAGTCATTGTTGAAGGCCACTTTAATGTTTGTGTTACACTGTTTAAATTTTGGTGTCAAGACTTTTTCCCAGTACTAAACCACTCATGTTTCACTTCTGTAATCTATGTTATTTTAGAAGCCCTTAATTTAATTAAAATCTTGTAAAACTAAAGAGGTTTGACTTAATTTTCTATATGCAAAGGAAGAGAAGCACATTACTTGGATATTTTGTTTGAACAGCTAATTTCAAAATTTATTATAGGTTGCTATCATAGTGAGAAATAATAAAGATATATTTTTAATTACTTTTGCTCACAAGAACAGGCTAATACATATTCCATCAATATTATGATCCCCTTGGATGGAGAGAAGCTAAATGCTAACCCAAACAGATTTTAAAGCTGTAATTACTTGGTAAACAAGGGAATCATACGAAATAATTATACATTGAGATGAAATTAAACCAAAAGAAGTTCTGAAGATGCTCTGTATTGTGCTTTTCTCTCTGGCTGCTGCGTGCTGCGGTGTCACCGAGGGTGTCACTGTCCCCAGAGTGTCACAGGAGGCTCCTGCAGGGCACTGCTCTGCCCGAGGGACACTGAGGGACAGTGCCAACTCACACACCCCCTGCTCTGCAGCACAGCCCTGCTCCTCAGGCACAGCCCAACTGCAGGGCAACCAGCCACGAGGTCACCCGGGCAAGGTCATGCAGCAAGATTATTTCTAATCTGCTTTGAAAATATTATTAGGGCTTTTTGTTGGGATGTCTGTAGAAAGGCTCTCTGGTTGGCTGAAAGATAAACACTGCTATCCTGTAACCAGATTTAAAAAAAAAAAAAAAAAAATCCAGCTCTTTTGCCCATTCAGGTATTTAAAAAAATCTTTTCATCTACAAGGACTGATGTCCTTCTCTGCCAATTTTTTTTTATTTTACTATTAGCAAGGAAGGATCTCTTTAAACACCATGCTAGAATAGGACACCACATACAGAACACAGCTGAGTTTCTTAGAACAGTCTTTCAGAGAAAGAGACAGGCTTGTAATGTCTAATAATTTTTGCTAGGATGCTTTAGCTTTTCTCTCCTCAGCATTTCTCCCCCACTGCAGAACACATCAATGGTGAGCTTTGCTAAATCTGCAGATATTACTGTTAAAGGTCTTGATACTATTGCCTTCTGTTTCCCAGTGAAATCACCTGGTAACAAGGCAGTATCTATCACCTCACACTGGAAACAGTGTACCAACTTTCCAGAGAAGAAAAACATCCATTTTTTTCTGAGCACACAGGAACATACATGATAAATGGCTGTGCTTTTCCTAATCCCAAACTTCCCAAGTTACTGAAAATCTTTTCCATCAAGTCTCCTTGTCTTGCACATAAGATGAGGGCAGCAGCTTACCAGGGAATTCAACCTGAGCAAAGTATGAGCACTGCAGGCTGCAACGTGGGGCAGGTATGGGATACTCAAGCTCATCCACATTCTTTACTTGTAGCAGAGGAACTAGAAACGATGCTTTTTAAATGCTACAAAATTATGCAACTGTAGAATGATGTTACAATTTTATATTCTGTGGTGGATTTTTAATCTTTAATTAGACTAGAGAATAGCAAAGATGAATCACACCTTATTAAAAAGTGGTTTCTTTTAAATCAAACCTTGCCATTAAGCTCCTTTTGCATGCTTAGCACACAGAACGTTTTGTACCAAAAAAAAAAAGTACAGCAGTAGACATTGGTTTAATCCATTAAGTAGCTCTAACTTGGTCTTTGTTAAAGAACTCTGTAATTCTGATTTTAAATGAGTTTGCTTATCCAGCCAAATGTCACCATCAGAACCTGTCCCACAGTCTCTGACAGCCTCAGGACCAAATCCTAACCCAGTCCCTGACCCAGCCCATCACAGCACACGTGGCCAAGGCCTTTCTCCATCCAGTCACTGACTCTACCTGATCACTATTCCTGCAGGATGCAGCTGCAGAACCTCTCCTGGCTGGGTTAGCCCCAGTGCAGCACATCCCATCCCAGCTCTGCCCCCCTCTCCCTTTCACACAGCTCCCACAGAGCTCAGCACCAGCCCCTCTGAGCCCCAGCTCAGGAAACTCCATTCACCCCAAGCTGATGGGCATTTGACCAAAACAATGGATTTACAGCAACAACTACTACCAAACCACGTTTTTTCCGAATTCCCCTTCTTCCCATAATGTCAAAGCCTGGCAGTCTGAAGGGAGCTGACTTCTCCCGACTTAGGAAGATGCAACTGGAATTACTTTATATTCTAAATACTAAAGCCATGCCCTGACAATATGCAACTCACAACCAGGTACTGTTTCAAGGAAAAGCCAGATTAAAAACCCTCAGGTAGGACCCAGTTAATGCTTACAAGGACTACCTAAAGCTTTTGTTTAACCCTGAAGTAAAGTTGTACTGAGAAACTAAAGTGATTTTCTTCTGAAAATCCCACAGTTTGACCTCCTGACTGACAACAGAAGGGACAAGCTGACCAAGCCAGTGAAGCACAGTTGAGTTACACAAGTACAGGGAAAAGGGAGAAAGCTATTTCCAGAACATTCCAAGGGTTCACAGTCCAAATACAACACATTGTGTCAAGATCTGTATGGATGTGTGCTGGATCTAGTGCAACAAACACCTTCACTGAGCAGCTGCAGCAAGGCCTTGCACAACCAACCTTCTAAACTAAACTATTCTAGTATTATACAGAATAAAATGGAGTATTTAAATCTAGAAGCAACATAGAGATGAGGAGGTGGTGGGCTCCTCAGGACAGGTTTCCAATTTAAATTCATCTTGACATGTGTTCAAAATATTTCTGTAGAAAAGATCCCATGACAATGAGAAAATGATTTTTCCTTTATGCAAAAATACTCAACTGCACACAAAAATGAGAAACAAGTAAGTCTGCAGTAAAAAAAAAAAAAAAAGCTTTTGGCTGCAGCAGATCACAAGCTGCACATGAATCAACAATATCATGCTGTTCCTCCCTCTCAAAATCTATATTATGTTTATATTTATATAGGCCTGTATATACAAGAAAACAAACTGAAATAATCCTTCCAACTCTGCTCAGTCACAGTTCTGCACAGTTTGCAGCTGTGCACTTCAAGAACGAAGAAAGCCAGACAAGGTCCAGAAGAATGCCACAAAGATAATCAGACAAAACATGACCTACATAAAACTAGACAGAAAAAATCTCAATTGTTTAGCGTAAAGAGGAGTTGATGTGGTAGAAGAAGGGAATGGGATAAGATAAAACACTTTCAACTGCAGATAATGCAAAAGTAAAAAGAAAAGAAAGAGGTTTATTCATATTCATGAAGCCAGCAACAGCATGCAAATTTTACAAACCAAAGTAAAGGTTGAGGTTATGAAATACTTTTTAATGATAGAGAATGATAGATGGGACAGAGGTTTCATAAAATTTGAGGCCTTTAAAAATGGCTTAACAAAATACCTGATGCCAATGCCATTCAGAGACTGTATCTTGCCCTCAGGCAAGAAACAAACCGGAGTCCCTTTTAGAGTCATCTCCAGTCCTATTTTTGTATGATGCTATCACTTCTGCTTGGCTGGAGTTGGCCATGTTATCTAACAGTGTATGACTGGTATAACTCAACTATTACTTGATTTTGCTTGCTATTCCTTGCCCTTAAAACCCTCCCCTCCAACAGCAAATCTCCAGTCATCAATGCCATTAGAGTATGCCCCGAATCCCAGTAAGCCAGTGGCATTCCTCATATAGAGAGAGGTTAATGGGTAAAGTCCAGTGCAAAACCCACTGATATCACATCCTAAAACTCAGAGAATGGTGCTGGCTGGTGAAATGCACTGGTGTGCATTTTTGGACCAGCCCTGATTTGGTGCAATACTCAAATGCTCATGTTCAGCATGAGGATTTTATACCACCTCAAAGCATTGCATGGGTGTGTGTTGGCAGGGGGTTGAAGGTTTATCACACATCTCTCAGTTATTAAGGGAATCACGCAGAGACTGAATCTTTCATAGTCTTAAAAAAAAGTTTCCAAAAATCTGAATATTCTCCTTTTCCCCTTTATAAAAGCAACGACTTGCATTAAAATGATGAGGTTTGGGTTTTGTTCACTGGTCAGAACTGCAAGCTGGAGCACATGCTGCAGCAGCACAACTCTTCCATGTGAGCTCATTTGCCTTCTTCATCTGGGGTCACCATCTGTGAAATGAAGAACTTCCTCTTTCTTAATACTCATGCTGTGTGCTTTATTTTCAGCTGTTCAGCTGTACTTGGCCTTCAAAACCCTACTTTGGGTGTGAATTTTACAAATTTCTCAGACTACTCCAAGCACCTCCATGCTGTTATGGTTGACACAAGCACTCCAAGTAAGATTTACTTCATGCTCTTTACAGGAATACCATAAAAAACCTCTTCTCAAAGACATACTTCCCAATGTCCTAGTTCCAAGATTTTTCTTTTTGCCCTAATTCATACAAGAGAAGCAAGAATATTCTTCTGACCTTTGCCACCCAATTCTACACATTCATTCTAGCGTTGGTGCTTTGTTGTTATCAAATTCTTTGTCCTAAGTTCCCCCTCACCTTAAAGAAAAGCACAAGTGTTTTTACAAGTCTGGGTTCATGTTAATAGGCCTCACATCACACGACTACCAAGTGAGTCAGCATAATAACCATATGTCTGAGCCTGAATCAAGATAAAAGATCTGTAGAGCCTTATTCAATGAGGGCAGAAAATTCCTACTTGGCTCTGGTCTTTCATGGCTGTATTACAATCTCACACTATGCAACTCCAATTTTCCTGAGGGAATGTATTTTTTTTTTACTGTTCTTCTGAACATAATACTAATCTCATCATGCATTTGCCCTGTCACTCCTATGGATTCCAATAGTTTTTTTGTGCAGTCTATAGAAAACAAAGAACATCTTATTACCACGCACTTCATTTAAAGGCTATTGAGGTAATGACCTTGCAATATTCCACCTGTAGTTTTCAGCAGCAGGACACCCTCATTGCTGTCTTGCAATACATGAACACCATTCTTTTTTCTATAGCAGCTCAAATCCTCACATTTAATGGAAATATACCAAAGATTAACATTAACTCACAAGAAAAACAGAAAGCAGCTCTCCCACCCTGCCATTCTCTCCTTCCACAAACACCACTGCCACACGCAGGTGTTCTGGATAGCTGCTTTCTAACTAAACCTTCTTTTGGAAGGTGATTTGAAAGAACATTGCAATTTAACTTAAAAAGCAAATTAAAATTTTGTCAGGACTGGGAAACAAAAAATCCAGGCCACACTTCAAAAAAGCTCACAACAAAACAAAACATGTAGAAAGGTGAATAAAACAGCCTTGATTTTTGCTTTATTCAATGACTACAAAAAAATTTCAAGTCGAAGATGAGATCAGTTCATCTTTAATATCTAAAAATACGACTTTATAGAAAACTTTTTATAGTGGATGGAACGGTAACACAAGTGTTAGGAGTTTAAAAGCAGACAAGCCATAGGCACTTACACTCCCTGTAAAACTTCTAAAGAATATTTCCTTAACCTACATCCAAGTCTGAACCATTCTTGAAATATTTCACCGACTAGAGGAGAAAATGTAACCTCTTAGGAAGTGAAGTTGGCGGTTTCCTACTTATGGGACACGAATGCCCCCCAGTTCTGAGCAACAGGAGGGCCCATCAGCCTGAAGGACACTGGGGAAAGCACAGGGATTCTGCTCAGCAGGCAGCTCTCATTGCACAGACACTGAGTGCTGTGAGCCCCACCCGGGGGGCATTTGTCCCTCCCCGTGATGCTGCTCCATCCCCACTGCGGGACAGGCTCCGAGTAGGGGCTGAGGCACAGAAAGTGCAACAAAAAGATAAAATACTGAGACAGCAGGGACTGTGCAGCATATCTGCCACCACAAAAAGTCTTGGAAAAGAGTGGCAAGAGCCTCCACATTTCCAGTACAGAACCTGAGTCCCTGTGAAGATCCTTAAGAAGGTGAGCACCACAACACAGAGCTCTGTCACCCTGCTTAAAAGTTCACAGGTGATTAGTATAAGCCTGACAACAGGTGTTCAGGTTTCAACTCTAAATCTGCTCTTAAAACATTTTGAAATAAATATTCCTGCTTTCCATGTCTTGAAAGAAGTTCACTCTATATTTCAAAAATCAGTTTCATTCTGAGGCCAAAATGTCTTATCACAAGTAACAAAAGTATATGAAAAACAATATCTCATTATGGGAAGCCTTTAATTTGTATACACATTTTGCCTCAAAGCTAAAAGGAAAAACAAACAACAACAAAAACAACAAAATGCCCAGCATTCTAGATCAGCATGTTATTGTGCCAGAAAAAAAAAGACAATTTAATTTGTCTAAATTTAGTATGTGGGAAAAATAACATTTTAGTGGAGCCTAAAAATAAAGCATCAACCTTAAATTAAAGGGACAAGTAATTTCCCATTAGATACAACAGCTTCTCAAAAGAAGTCTGTCAAACAATTTTGTGACTCAGTTCAGCACTTTTTATAGCTCCAGTTCAAGGTCAAGGGGCAATTCTAGTACTAGCCTGACCTCCTGCACATGCTGTGTCATTGCATTTGATGACTTCTGGTTTGAGGCCAACAATCCATGTTAAGCAATGGCAAAACTCCTGCTCTAGATGTAAAGATTCAGAGAGATGGGTGACACCATTTCCTTTGGTACCGGATCCTAATGCTCACAGGTCAGTCCAACACTTCCCATTTCTCTGTCTACCCAGGTAAGGATGGCTTGGGCCCTTTCTTGCAGTTGGATAAAACTTCTGTTGATTTGTCATTACTGAGTCCTGAAGTTTCTCATTATTTCACTGCTTATTAGCATCACTTAAAATGCCTTTTATTCTTAGCTGTAAAGCTCAGCATCTGACTGAATCAGAATTATGGCTGCACACAGGCAGGATCAGTACAGATAATTCTGTATTACTCCCTGACCTCATTATTTACCGCTTTGGTAATCTTTGAGTCATTTGCAAATTTTACCACAGTTCCATGTACTCCAGATCAATGCTGAAACTGTTAAATGGTGTCAGGCACAGTGCTGATCCCTATGGAGCTGCACTCTATTATTATGACTAATTTTTTAGGTTTGTCAGTTGGCCAGTTCTTAATCCTTTTAACTTGTGCTTCACTGATACAGGGCAGTGCTATTTTTCAAACTGGAATGTCATGCAATGCAAAGAACTGTCTTTCTAAAAGGGTTGTTATAGCTACACCTTCACCTTTGTCAGCCAAACCTTTGAACTTCTTTAAATACTGAAATTAAGCTTGCTCATGATTCATTTCCTGTAAAGCTGCACATGCTGAGAATTACATCCCTATTGCTTATTTCTTTGTAAATGAGTCTTTTGAAAGATTCACAGAATCCTTCCCAGCACTGATGTATGGATGTTCAACCTGCAGTTACTCCAAGTCTGTCTCCAGAACAGAAGATTTCTCTAAAGAAACAGACATGGAGAGTCTTGGAATTAATTACGGGTTGAATATCTGATGTTATCATGTCCTTGACATTAACCATGTCCTTGCCATGAACATGCCATGTCCTCACCAGAACTGAAACAGACACAGTAAGAGGAGTTCACGGTGCAAGTGCAGATGCATTAACATAGTTAATGACCTTTAAAAAAAAATCCTAGGATATTAAAATACAGAAAAAAATGCCTTTCAAGTTTAAATTCACTGTAGAAAAAAGAGGTTTTTTTCTGCTTCTGACCAAACTTTTTGGATTCTGCCTATAGAGGCAACTATAGGATTTTGACATCCTTAGTAATCTTTAGAGACTATGGTAACTCAGCAACAATTTCTGTAAGAGTCTGAAGGTTCCTCATTTTTTTGAATTTCAGATGCTGAAAAACATTCAAATACTGCTTTTCAGTGCCAATCACACATTTCCTGCCACTGTATTCCATTCTGCACTGCTGTGACAATCCTGGTGAAGAGAGCCACCAAAGTGAACACCTGCACCCCTGCTGAAGCCCAGAACTGACAGAAGGCAGGGAGATGTTCAGAGAGCTGCCCTGGATCAAGCACCTTGGCTGTGGGCACCCACTGCCCAAAGGGTTCTGCACCCACCAAAACTCCAGCAACATGGCTCAGGTGACATTCCACCCAGAAACAAGGTGACAAACCCAGCCATCCCAATCCATGTAGCCCTGCTCTGTATCTCTGACCACAGGGTCATGGCAGTGACCTTGATAAGAGTACTTGGATACTGACACCCCCAAACTGCAAATCCAGCTGCTCTGTGACAGGGCCAAGGCTGTTGTTTCCCACTTCTGCAGAGAACGATAACATACCTCCAGTTCAGCAAAAGGGCAACACAAAGACTTCTGGGTGAAAACATTATTAACAATTAAAAGAAAAAAAATCTCTATATTTGATTAATCTGATTGATTATAATAGTTACAAACAAGTTTTCATTACCCAGTTCTGTTGATTTTTGAAACAAAGACCCCAAAACACGCCAACTCTCTTAATGCTGCATTGCACTTCCCTCCCCTATAATCAATCCTAGTGTAGACTGCAACTCAACATGAAGGCAGCAGACTGAGCTGTGTGTAATTACTCATTTGATCTTATTAAGACACCAAATTCTAAAATTACATGGCTGAGGGCTGTGCATTGGTTCACTGCTGTAGACATAGGTACTCAGCAAATTCAGCCTCAAAAGCTACCTAGAGTTGAAGTAGTTCAACTTCTCTAAGGCAAACAGACAAGTAATACTTAATAACAGAATTTCAGTGCGTAATAGAACTGTGGTGCACAACTTCAATGCTTTTAACAAGGTTAATGTAGAGAACAATACAAAGTAAAACTCTAGGAATTTAAAATATCCAAATATAAAATTTATTTTTGATGTCATTAATGAGCACATTATTCTGTAGGTATTAATTTGACAGGAATATATAAAAGATGTGTAAATTACACCTAATTTTGTGGATATTCAAGAACTTGGTTTTTCATTAGTGAATATCAGCAGCTCTACATAATCATTTATAATGAAAATTTTAACAGCACAACCCATGTTCCAAGGTTGAAGCTCAGAGAAAAATATTCAGCACCACAGAAGTGTATGATAAAATATCATAGCAGAACTGGTCACACTGTGTTAACAGAAATAGTGAGATACCTAATTTAAATCCCAAATAATTGTAGTTTTCAATCTTAGCTCCTCAGG
>WEIU01013995.1:94195-126408 GCA_013389925.1 Aegithalos caudatus | reverse complement strand
AAAAAAAAAAAAAAAGCTATATAATAATAAATAATCTATTTACTTTTTAACCTTTCTTTTTGAGCTAACTTCAAAATATTTGTGTAAATAGAGTATTATATTACACATAAAAGACAATACATCAGAGCCACCTGAGAGCCAGAAAACATTTTACACCAGGTCTCCAAAATGTGACTGAGATGCACCCTCCCCCCCAAGGGACAGACAGCTCCCTCCATAAGGGGAAAGAGAGAGCTTGCAGCACACTCTGAACTTTGGGATCTCTTGATCAAAGGACTTTTAAAGAAGTAAAACACAGGGAAAAGCAGGAGACGTGAAGGCATTCAGGTGCCACCAGCTGGAAGTTCTATAAAAAATAAACTCTGGGACTGGAGAAACCCACAAAGATGAAGCAATGCAGTAGGCAAGATCCTCAGTAGTAGCTAGAGCTACTCCAACATCTTCTTGTAATCATCTCAAATGCATGCCTTGAAAAACAGCCTCCAGTAGTTGCTGCCTGTAATGGAAAAATGACCAACCAAGAAAGATTTTATTTTTTATAAATTAAAAATCAAACTTTCTTGGCAATTACAGCTATCTGAACATCCAGCAAGAGCCCAAAAACGGACACCATTGCTCTATCTGTGAGTAGGTCTAAGAAAAACACCTTAATGAGGGGTCAGGAGAGTGGGACCAGTGTCTGAATTATGTGGAGCAAAGTTAATCTTGGATTTAACTGTAATTAAGTATTTTAAATTTTTTGCAGAAATGGAAAAAGTAAAAATTCATAACTGTGTGAAGTGAATTGAATATAAACTACAAATTACAGGTTTTTTCCTTCATTTGGAGATCACCTCATCCCTTTTAATGTCAAGAGGAAAACGGCATTTGGAATCAAATAATAAAATACTTTAATTATGAAAAAATTAGTGTTCACAGAAATAATATTAAAAACCCCAGCCTTTTCTCACAAAACACTACCCAAACTAATTGAGAAAGACTCTGAGTGGAGGAAAGAACAGTGCAAGTAAACTTGTGTCTTTAAAACAGCCCTAGAGGCACCTTCCATTTTAGAGGTGAGAATTAACTTCTATGGGTCTTACTGCACTGTGCTAACCTAACTGGTTTATATATATTTAGATATATATATAGATATATATTTAATATAACTTTGTATATACTGTTGCAGTGCTGCTGAACCAAAGAAAGGATTTGTTTAAAATAAACATCAGAAGCTGAATAAGGTGTAAAGTAAAAGCAATGTTAAAATACAAACCTATCACTTTAGTTAGCAGTAAGGTTAACAGAACAAGACATATTATCACCAACATTTAAATACAAATATGTAAATATCTGCTAACATGGATCACTGCCAATATTTAGTGAAAGAATATCCAAATAGTCTCATATGACTATGCTATATATGCAGCCTCAGTAAAAACAAAGTCAAAGTTAAGAAGGAATACCTTGGCGGAATCTAAATGCTTTGATCTGACAAGTAGGTTTGAATTCCAGAAACTGCAATAGGATTTGTGACCCATATAAACTTCAGCTCCTTTTGTAACAAGGATAATATTCATTTCTCTGCTAATGAAAGAGCAGCTCAGTACAATTGACAAGCATAAAATTATTCAGGAAAGTATTACCGAGACTGCTCAAAGAAGGAAGAAACTGAGAAAAATAAAGCTTTTTCTATGATCCTAAACAAGTCCTGTTGCAGCAAGACACAGCCACTAGATAACTCCCTGTCCCAGCTTCTCTCAGTTCTGTCCTTTCTTCATGGTGGACAGCCAGAGATTTGTAATGGACATTTTCCTACACCAGGAATACAGGAAATAACTCCATCATCATTTGCTTGCAGTTTGTTGGTACTGACTTCAAATTATTCAAATCCAGTGTTGTTATTTTGGAGACACCACCACAGCATCCTCTGATGCAGGGGCGCCACAGAGAGATGCAACAGAGATGATGGTGCCAGAGCGAGAGGAGAAAAAGAGGAGTTTACTTTTTTGATTTCACTTTATATACATTTCACAGAAATGGACCACATTGGAAGATAGAGGTTCAACTTCTTCAATTCCACTGGTCTGAGAAGGTGTCTATCAATTGTTCCTCCTAACTGGAGGAATGTAAACAATAGTATTGTTCATAGAAAATGTGTGAGAAACTGACTCTTAAGTATGTAAACAATCAGAAGGCTAAAAAGAACAGAAAAGAACAAGGCGACAATCCTCCTCAAAGAAAACACAGAAACTAATCCTCAAGGAGCTCCATAGTGCCAAACCACTGCTTCCCCAGCCCCAGGAGCTCCTGACACAGCAGCACAGCAAGGAGATCCCAGCTCTGGCTGCAGCAGCCACAGCCCCGAGCTCAAGGAAGGGGCACAGCCCCATCCCCTCAAGCCTCAGAAAGTCAAGTGGTGCTGATTGTCAAGTCTGTGACAAGGTTACACCTCAGCTTGCACTGCCACAGCACAGTTTTTCTAGAAGCTTATCAATACTCCAAACACAGACAGATTTAAATGACCAGAAGGGTATTCCCAATTTATCCACTAGGTCTGCCAGCCAAGCACCAAATAAAAAGTCTTTCTCATAGGAAACCCTCCAGCTCCCCAGAGCAAACCCACTCTGCAGCCCTTTGAGTCACTGAGCAGTCTGGTTGCTCTGCAAAGTGCAGGATCCTTAGAGATGGGTCTCCACCCAAAAGGCAGAACCTGCTCAGGATTCTCTGATGTCTGCGTGCCCTTGCCAAGGGCTCCTGCTCCCACCTGCCCAGCAGCCCCGAGCTGAGCACAGCAGGGATGAGGGCCAAATAAAATGGCTCAGGCAAGGCACACACCACAGACAGCTCCAGCAGGTAAGCCCAGAGCATGTGGATTTCAGGGGCAAATTGAGTACCTGGCTGTGATTTACACAGATCTCCCAGCTTTAATAAAGGAAAATTGAATATAGAATTCTTGGCTGATTGAGTGCTGAAAGCTTATTCTATAAAAATATCTTTTAAATACTAATGTACTCTTTTTTTTTTTTTTTTTTTTTTTTTTTTTTTTTTTTTTTTTTTTTTTAACTAATTCAGACATGTAAATAGAGAATTAAAAATTTGGGCACATGCATATTTGAAATTCTCTTTAGAGCAACTTACCAGTAGGTGGAAAACATTTCTCCCTATCTTTGACAGATTCTGTAACAGATAATAGTTCATTTATTGAGCCAAATATTACTTCACATTGTAATAATAGTGTACATTAATGATATTCTTCATTTTATTTAAGAGTTTATGATGTGTAAGCCAGAAGAGCCTGCAATGACAATTGAAAAATTATTAAAAAGAAGAGAGAATAAAGCAATGTCTTACTAGTTAATTTTATCTTCCCATTTTTGTTATGCCTGGCAGATGATGGATTTATACTTCCCCACATCACAGAATCCTGTTAAACGAATTTCTCCAGTGACCCATGATTTCTCTTCCTTTAACATTTTCACATTGCCTACCTAAAACTCAAAACAGGAAAAAATAAAAATTGTGGTCTCCTTGTCCTACAGAACTTCCATCCTGTTACCCCCTTAGAGCTGGGACCAGTGGAATGGGATGAGTGATGCTCTCACTACCTACGTGGAAAAGATCAAGATCTGCCTTATTTTTTCAGAGATGCTTTTCACTGTCTGTGCTCATGACAGTTTTATTCTGTGCCAACAAATGGGCTCTTTGAAAGGCAAAATTAAGTGGTAACACAGTGATAAAGTAGACTGAAGACAAGACACTTCTTGCAAAACCATCACCTAATAGTAAGTATTCTTGTTTATCATAAATCAGTGTAGGTGGTTGTCACAGAAGTGGCATAACAAGAACAACAAGGCACCCAGGTAACCACATGGGAACATGAGCATGGCTAAAGCATATTTTCTGCAAGAAAGTCACTTAAAAATTAAGATATTTGTACTCACATTGATAAATACAGACATACTGTTAAGTGAAAGGGAGAAAATCATAAAGTTATTTAACAGATCTTTGAGCTAAAGGACAATGTTCTTCTCAAAAATATGATGTTAAATTCCATCTACAACTATTCTGAATATTTACCTATTTTGTAGTCCAGAGCAATTTTTTTTGCAAATGTATTTTGCAAAATATTAGAAGTTTCATTTTCCAGTTTTCTAATAATGGGAATTGTGATAATTTCCATTTTCAACCAGCACCAAATAAACCTCCCATTGCTGTGTCCTTCTCTGTCTTTAGAGCCTGGATAACAAACCCGAAACAACTTCCCATTCATAGAAAAGCTGTATTAAATCCTTATAGAAGAAAAATATTAAACAATAGACACATATTTCCAAACAACGCGTTTGAAATATTCTTTTTACTTCTATGTGCAGACCTAAGCTTAGCGCATTCTGTCTGTCTAGCAGGAAGAGAGATTATCACTATCACTTAAATCACCACTAGAAATAGTGTTCCAATTGTCCTGAGGTGTTAAGTGATGTTATCAGCTCCTACAAGAGAAAGAAAATTCAGGGGTGGAGTTTGGCGAGCTTCAAAATAAAGGTTTCTCCACTTAAATCTTAGTATAAAGCTTGCAGAGTTGATTCAGTGCTGATTAATGGAAAGGACTGTGCTTCAGCTCTCAGCTAAATCACAGTTAAAAGGCAGATGAGAAGATACAGCCACGCCGATGTTTCAGAAGCAGAAGCATTTCTGTCCAATGTATGCCTATCAAACATTTCATTTGAGTTTATCTACCAGATAAAGGAAATACCTTTGTGAAAGTGAACCAAAAAAACCAAAAAACACAGTAGGAAGAAAAATAAGTTGAAGGATAAAGTGTTCCACCTCTCTAACATATGATATGTGTATGACTCTCTTCCAGTAGTTTCACGTCATTTACATGTTAGAGATAGGTAATAGGATGGTTGGCTGTTGCAATTAAGAGATTAATGATATGTGTATGTTAAGAGCAGTTTTACTGATGTATAGCCACGTTATTGTGATTTATTCTCCCTTTCCCCTCCCTCTGTATTGTTATCATGGGCTGGCCTGGGGAGGCGGGGCATCTGCCTTGTTACTATGGCAACGCCTGACCAATCAAATTGCAAGGAGGCAATCTCCACCAATGGGCGGCGAGGATGAGTTGATTGGCAGGCGTTGGGCGGGGCCAGGGTCACCTGAGCCAACCCGCGGGGTATAAAAGGCAGAGCTGCCATTTTGTGGGTGAGCGTATGGCGGTTCAGTTCTGTGCTCCCAGCACTGCTCTTCTTCCTTATTCAGTCATTTGTGGTACTTGTTAAGCTTTAATAAACCTTTGAAATTTTAAAGTCAGAGGTTGTTTCTCACAAACACAATCTATTTTTCATCAGAATATGAATTTTTATTACGAAAATCTTTATGTAACTAATCTTTCTATTATGACCTGAGGGAATATGCTGCAATAATATTAGAAATGTTCATGTGTATCTTCATTCAGTGATTCGAAGTTGATGTCCGGGTTTAAACACAATTAAATGACTAAAAAATTATGGGCATTATGCCATGGCCCTTTAACTTCCCCGCACAGACCAATAGCAGAACTCACTCACTGGAGGAAGCGAGCATCCTCTGCAGCAGACTGCGGCAGCATTGTAATCATTTCCCCGTTATTCCAAGGTCCAGCAAAGTTGTTGCATCAAACAACAAAGAACAACAAAGTGGTGGGAGCCCCAGCACTGGCAGGTGTGCTCCTTTCTAAATGCTGGGCAGCTGGTAGAAGACTCAAGAGGAAACAGAAGAACTCCTGTACCAGAAACATCAGGTGAAGAATCTCGAATCAGCCTAAAAATCTGTTACCAGCAGCCATAGCAAGGGCAGATTGCAACACTGTAATAGCCAAATCTACCCATGTCAGCACAATTCCTTCTACTCCCTTCAAATGAAACAAAAAAAATAATCTAAAAGCACACAGATTATTTTCAGAGTTCGGGTGAAGCTCATGGCACTACTTAGGGACCTTTAAAATATTCAAGGCAAAAAGAGCATTAATACTCCTCCCAATCGTTGATAAAATGGGGGAGGAGGGGGCAAGATGATGTGCCCCCACTTTCCCCTCCCCACACTGAGCATTAACTTGATCTCTGAGTTTCCACTAACCCCCACCTGCCACCTCTTGAGCAGATTTTTGAGCAGTCTGATACCCAGACTGCTTTGTAAATTAGCAAGTCAATCTGGCCCTCAAAAGATGTGTACGTGCAAGGGTTAAAACAGTGTTAAGATTTTAAGTCATACTTTCCATTGGCTAATCATTACTCAGCTTGAACTCCTGATGGTGAACTCCTTGACACTAATGAGCCTACATCTGCTCCTCTAACTCAAAATTACTTTGCTCTATGAGCTACTTTTATTAGCAGGCCAATGACCATAATGAATTTTTGACAACAGACAGCTATTCAGCACAAATCAACTTAAGCAATTCCTCCATCAAGTTTAACTGTGTTGTGTTAGAGGAAGCAATTGATTGCTACTGTAAACCTGTGCCTCCCAGGCAAGCTGATTTCTTATCATACACCATGTAAGTAACCAAAGAGCAAACAAACAAACCCCTGCATGCTGTGTGAACAGACGGATCTATCTGTTATCAAGTAAGCTGAAAAAACCCTTGTGTTTCACTGGAAGTCATAAGGTCAAGTTATAAAGCAGGCTAATTAAATGAAACAAAACTATAAACACTAGAAGCAACTGTGAACTGCCTAATCTAAATGACCTACAGACACAAAGATACTAATTGGTCCCAACTCAAATTTGCTCTATGTTAAAGTGCTTGAGGAAGTCCAAGTGCTGGGTTTTCCCCTCAAGTGCTGAAATGATCTGGCAGCTGCCTGTAGAGGATCTACTTCCTTTGTGTGCAGCTTTTAATGGGAATAAAACACGAACAAAAAGGAGAGAGTGGAGAAAAACATCCTTGTGCTTAAAGATGTTCAGTCAGGACTTGAGAATGCTGGTTAACTTTGTGATCACTGACAAAGCTCCAAAGCTAATGTTTTCACACTGTTGGTTGGGTTGTGGGGTTCCAGTGACCAGAAATGAGGCTGTAACACATTGTTTCTATCAGATTCAAGACAATTTTAACCACTGAAGTTTACAGATAGACTTCTTATGTTTTCTACGCTTAGCAGCAAGTGGAGTAACACACAGGTGCAAGATAAAAACAAGCTGTATGTCTTGTTTTGTATGAAATATGGTGTGCAGTATGCCCTAACTTCCAAGGAGAAAAAAAAAAAAAGCCTCCCTAAATTCACCCACAGCTTTCAGTTTCAAAATAAAACTATATCCTGCTCATATTAGTAATTTCAGAATCCTCTTTACACCCCAGCTGTAAAGCACAGGATGGCGATGACACTTCAACTCCAAGGCACATACACAAACTCAGAAGCAGAACACCGGGTGAAATTTATGGGTCAGATATGTCAAAATACCTTATGAAAAATTGTTTCATCCTACTAATAATCTCTGGAAGCTCATAGATGTCACATCTTCTCTAAATTCAAACCATGATGCTGATCTGAATATTTATTTACATATACATACGTATATACTGCATATTATATGTGCAGATGCTGAAGAATGTTTGCATAAAATGCAACTTGTAAAGCCCCAAGACTCAAACACTGCTGATGCCTGACACTTGACAAGGTCTAAACCAGTAAGAATAAAGGATTTCAAAATTTATTTCAAGAGCATTTCACAAGATGTCTGAATTTAAAAAGTCTTGGTTACCAAATAGGCAGCTGACAGTTATTTCTTGTGTAATGCATTTCAGAAATAACCTAACACGATCATTGTATCTCCAAACCTCACATCCTCATTAAGAAGTGAACAGGTGGGTTTCAGAGTACATGAAAGCATCATGCTCCTAGTAGAGGCAACCTTTTTTGTCCTCATTAGGATGAGTGATGACAGCAGTGAAAAAAATGAAGCATTTTCTCTTTTCTTTTCCTTCCTTTCCCCAGTATAGTAACAATAACCAGCAGAGAGGATTCTTTGCTGCAGATGAATAGATCTGCAGTGGTTTCACAGTTTAGTTTATTAGACAAGAAGTATCCCAGGTATTTCTAGCTTGTGTTTGACTTAGGATGACATTAAAAGAAAATGCTGCTTGCTATTGCAGCATTTGATCCAAGACTCTTCTTTTATCTCGTTCTTCTAACTTTGCATTTTGTCTTTCCTTCTGCCATTCTTTCCAAAATCCTGCAGGATACAAATCAAACAGCATTCCACCAGAAGGGCAATGACTGCAAGATTAATAGAACACACCAACAGTTGTGTGGCAAAAGACAGTAGCTGAAAGTTAGGAGAGACCACCTGTGTGTAACATCAGCTGGACACTTCAAAGAGAAATTGTCCTGAAACCAGAAAAACCTGGTAATTAAGCCAAAACCCCCAGAATTTATTGTACCTTTTCCATGACAACTCATATTATCAGAAATAAATACATGGACACACACATAAATGCACCCTCCTAATCTCTCTATGTTTCCACACTAATCACTACACACAGCTTCACCAACACTCCCACCTTCCCAGAGAAGGACACTGGAAAGCACGTGCCCATTTGGCCACTGTCAGGCTTACTGGGTCATCCTGCTCTGTTAGAAACCAAAAATAGTACCTAAAAGTCTGCACAAGGAGAAAAGGAAAAAGTCCATACTGCTTTACAGGTGACAAAACCAAAAATCATACTTCTGAATTTCATTTCAATTTTTTTTCTATTCTGATCAATTTCCTGTACAACTCCTGTGCCTGTGGGTCTCAGACAAATGGCAGGACAGACAGAGGGTGTGTACAGACCCAGGCTTTTCATCAGTCAGGGTCATCCCTTCATGACCCAGGGGAGAAAATTCCAGGGGTTCTCTACTTTTTTCCAGCCATGGGTGCAGCACTAGCAAAAAGGAGGAGGAATAGAGAAGAGCTGATTCAGGTCCACGAATCTTCCAACTAAGAACAAAGAGAAACAGCCCATTGCATTTCCATTCATCATTATTAAATTCAGTCTTCCCCACCAGTTTTTTTTCTGCGAGCAGCAGGCTGAAAGATTATGTAAGAATGTATGTGGTGTTGCAAAGCTTGCAGAAATAAAGGATAGCCAGAATCAAAACAGATGAGCCCCCAAATCAGTGAAAGCCCAACTATGTTAGCATACAATTGCTCCTGATATGCAAAGTTAAAATTTGTGTAGAAACACCTTTTATTCAAAGACTGACAAATACCACTGCACCTTGGAGAGCTCAAAAGGCATGATGAGAACAATTGGTCTAAGATATGCCCAAAAACTGAGGCTGCAGGTACTGCCATAGTAAAAGAGAACCAACAAATTTCAGTGTCTTGAAAAAAATGTGCCTGACATTAACAATTCTGCAGCACATTACAAGCACGGAAAATAAAAATTAGTTTCAGTTCTTTAATGCTGAAATATAGTTCCTGTACAAATCTCTCATTAGACTTACTTTAGGTTTGAAAAACAGAAACTTTTTTTTCCATTTGAAATAAAAGGATTTCATTTTTGTTTACAAACAGCAGCAACAAAACCAAATACTTGCAAGGTAACTGCACAGAAAAACAAAACAGGTACTAGCATTAATTTCTACTAATACAGAATGCTAAGTAGGTTGCTTTAAATTAATTTAAAAGTATTAATTACATTCAGTCACAGGACCATAAAATTAAGCAGTCTAATGTATCAACACTTGAAAAATACACTTGAACACACTTCCCTAGCGAGCAGTGGTCTAAGCTATCAGCTTCTGTAAAATTCCACCACCAACATTTCCATCCACAGAGCTTCAATGACACCACTTAGTTAAGAGTTCAGGGAGTTAACAGCTACAACATTCCTGTCCTCAATCCATGGGCAGTTCCAGCACGTCTCCTTTGGCTCAGGATATTGATGAGTATTAGAATGAAACAACTGGCAGAGACAAGTTTCACAGCTCTTGTTCAGAAACATGTGGGAGGTTTTGCAATTTATTTTTTATGCTGCAGCTACGGCTTCGGAAAGTCATAGGGCTGAACTCCAATATTTCCTTGAGAGAAGCAGAGAGTGTGAAGAACAGAGAGAATAGGATATCTATCTTTTGCTGCCCTCACCTATAGGCAGGAGGCTTTGAAGACAGGGTGAAGGCATGACAGTAGTTGTGCATCCTCACAGATTTTGAGTCCAAGTAAGAGAGGCCATTTCCTTGAACCACCACATTTCTTGATCACCCACCTGCCTCGGGTGGCTGCACAGAATAATGTATGTCTAAGGGTGTGGTGTGGCTGGAACATCACAGCGCTCTCTCTTCTGATGGAAGAGGTAAAAGTCTTTATAAAGAACTGCTGCTGAACTTACTTGCCATCCACTTTCACCCTTTTCCTGCCTTTCATCTATTTTTGGCTGAGAATGTCAATTTTCTATCCTAATAAATAAGAGCATTTCATGAGTTACACACTTAGCAGAATTTGGGGTTTAGCTAAAAACACTTCAGGTTTTGAAAAGCCAGTCAAGCTGTTGGTAACTTTTCCTTTTTTATTCACCACATTATACAAGGTTCCAAACATTGAAATCAAAGCCTGAAGTTCAAGGCTGCAGCCCATCTTTAATCATCTAGTAATATTACAGGAGAGCAGTTCTGGAATATTATGGTCCTTTAATTATGAAAATTACAAATTATTAGCATGGCCATATTTTACAAATAACACTGTGCTTTTACTTCAGCAAGCAGAATCAATGATATACTGGTAAAGTTTGGTTTGTTAAATCCACTGAAGTGGAGGTACTTGACAATTCCCTCTCAAACCATCTTTACAGTTTCCCACCTGTCTAGTTCTCTACATTTGGCATGACAGACAAAGTTAAATTAAAAATTCTAAACCATCACCCTAGGGCAAAACTTGATAGAAAAGCATAGAGCAATAGTCTTTAAAACCAGTATCAAAATATATCCTAACACTATAAAGAAAACACACTGTAATTTTTGTGTGCATTTACTCTCCTACTCCTTTTTAATAGATGCAATTTTCATGAAGTCTAATCACAAAGCACAACTCAAATGGGTGTCTAGCTCTATTCTTTTTTTGAAAAGTCTAATTCAATGGATCACAGCAATGAAATCTTGTATTCATCAAGGCATGTGTTTAGGCACAGAGGTTAGATGTCACTTGTGTGATTGATAATGTTTGTTTTGTGCTCTGCTTTTCAATAACTCTTCACTTTAAGCAGCATTTTGTTTCTAAACAGGAGTGGGTGTAAGGACACTCAGCATAATGGAATGGGCCAGGTTTAATTCCCTTAATCACTTGGTCAGGGCAACAGAATTAACTGTCCACATCTGTTCCCTCTGAACACACATGCTTAGTTTTCCCTCTTATGCAATAAAGGAGTGTGGGGTCATCATGCCACGTCTAGCCTGCCTTTTCCTCCAAATCTGAATCCACAGGGAAAACCCACAAGCTGGCTATGGATAAACACAGCCTTGGACCACAAAATGCTTGTGATGTGGCAAATCCATCCATCTTGAGCTTCAGTAGTAACTTCACATATGATATGCCATATATGTCAAAAGAGAAAAGCAGAGCTGTTGTGCCAATTGTAAACAGACAGGCAAAGAGAAAAACACACTAAAACCTTGATATAAAATGGTTTCTTAATGAAGATGCTCTTGACAGACCACTGAAAATGGAGTGTAAGTGCACTCATGGTAAGGGTGATCTGTTCAAGACAATGTGATCTGATACAGATGACATTCAGCATCCTTAGTCACACTGATATAGAGCTCTGGAGAGCTGCTCAACAAAGGCCAGGGAGGGGCAGAGTCAAAAGAAAATTTGGAAAGGTATCATTTAAAATGGCAATTAATTTAGACCTACTGTTTTGTGCTCCTGCCTTGCCTCTGAAACCCTGTGTTTCTGTACTCTGAAATTGTGATGATGGAGGTCAATTGCTCCAAGCCCCTGGTGCTCACAGAATGGTGATTACCACGGTGCTCTTCTCAATCTGGAGCCACCTACACTCACCTCCTTTTGACACTTATATCAGCTATGCTTGTTTAAGGATGAAGACAGAGAAATCCTAAGTTCAGAAAAAAAAAAACAAAAACCAAAAAACAACAACAACAGAGTTCATGCTGGGAAACAAATACAATCACCAAAAAGGGGACAGGAGGAGTCACCAACAGGCAGATAAGTACAGGGAACACAACTTGAGTAACAGACAGGGAGCTTCTAGAAAGTGACAAAACCCATTAATTTACAGGAACAGCTGGACTGTTTTCTGGTATAAGAAATAGATCAGTTTTGGAGAGAAATAAACAACTTTCTCCTTTAAGGCCAAGGACAAATAGGATAGGCAGTAAATGCTATGTTTCACCAAGAAGTTGTTCTCTGCAACAGCTGTCATAAGAGATACTAGATGCAAAAGGAAAGATGGCCAGGAAACACTACAGGTCAGATGACAGCTGGAAGGTGAGGAAGAACTTCCTGAGATCACTTAGTCAAAAACTGAGAAAGAATCCTCTAATTTACACCCTTTGTAGCAACATTGCTGTTCCTACATTGTTTTGTTTGGACACACTGCTTTCAGTCAGCATTTTGTCCCTTGCCTGACCTGAGCTAAGGGTGATTTGAAGATAGCAGGTTAAACACAAAATAATCCCCTCTCAAGGCTCTGGCAGTCAATGAAATGAGGCAGGAGGTAAGACACCTCTTAACTCCCTAGTAGGTGATATTGCACAGGGTAAGCCAGGAAACCAGAGGTGACCGTGTGTGTGCAGGAGCCCTGGGGGTGCTGGCATCCTGGGGGAATGGGGAGCAGCCAGAGCTGCTGGAGAGCAGGAGGGAAGCACAGCAGCACTGGGGCATGCAGCAGGGCAGCAGGGAGCACACCTGAGCCCCAGGATCCCTCGAGAGTCTGTTTGCATCATCCCTCATCCTCCTGGGCAAGCTGCAATTCCTCCACACGCTGAAGCCAGGACAGCGGCACTTCAAACCCATCTGTGAACCTCTGATGTTATCGCTAGAGCAAATAATAAAGAAGTGCAAATGAGGATGATAATATTGCTTGTTTTACATGCAGAAGGTCAGAGAGCACGAATTAGTCACTCTCCTGTGTAGGCCACTGCTGATGGCTGACGGGGAGGAAGAGCCTCCAAAGGGCACAATTCCCTCTCTCGGAGTTAAGGAGAGCATGTGGTGCTGTGATTCTGCCTCATCTCATCCACGAGCCCACTAACAGCCAGGCAACGCTTAGGAGAAAATAATCAACTACTGTCTGGAGATAAGCAACATTTTATTTCTCCTGGGAGCAAGTGGGGGAACCAGGATGCAACAGCTGTTTTCAGTCACACTATTTCTGCCTTGGACTGCTCCCACTACACACACTGCCTTACTACGGCTTGAAAGGAGTTGCCTATATTTATAAATACAGAGAGATAAATAGCTGTGTCTGAGTGTGTGTGTGCATCTGGTTGTAATGCAAAAGTAAGGAGAAAATATCCTTCCCACGCACATTAATGCAAATGCAAAGAGAAAATATCCTTCCTACAGACATTTATTTTAAACTGTGTGTGCTAGCATATTTTTATTTTAGAAAACTGATTACTTCATCAATGGATTGTGTTCTCACTGCACTTAGCAGTTTGGGGGAAAAAAATTAATTCAAATGTAACTCACAGGACAAACAAGTATTTATTTGAATTTTTAAACAGCTTGGCGATTTTTCTTCTCCATTTCCTACAATAATATAAAGCACGTTAAATGGAAAAACGTGTTACAAATGCAAATCCTATGTAAGTGAAAGCATATAGAAAATGAATAAAGCTATTGAGCAAATGGTAAAATAATTTTTCTCCCAGCACAACTGGAAAGCAATGCTGCCAAACAGTAAACACACCTGCAGAACCAGATTTAGGGAATAAGTTAAATCCTCTGACCTGTATATTTTTGCAAATTGATCTGAATTAATCGAGTGAACATTTAAAGACAGTGCTAACAACAACATTTTTTGGTAACTGGAAGTTTTAGGAACGTTTGCTATGATATTATGACATGTACCTAAAAGAGAGATAGGTTTAATAGCATTCAGTCATCATATAATTGCACAGCCTGTATACAACAAGCATTGAACGATGCAGCTAAGCCAATTTAGGACAATATGCTCATCCACTAAGCTATTACAGCTTAGAATGACGTTCTTATCCACTTTAAAGTTCAACTTACCATTAATTGTTTAACACTAATAGAGTTCTGAATAAATAAAGTCAACAAATTAGAATGCTATAGTTAATTGTAATTAATGTGGCTGTGTATAAAACCCTGCTTCCATAAAGAATAAGATGGCAAAGAAGATAGCTTTGTGTTTTCCTAATGAAGTTTGAATTCTTCGACTGCAAAACAACCACTTACCACTACCACTGTCACCCAAATAAAAAATGGTCAGATAAAAATTAACAATTAACAAAGAAGAACATTTTTTGTAGAAAAAAAATATTCTTAAACCACAGCAAGTGCATCTGCATTGTAAGCCTTTCCACAAATGTGTGTAGGCACATACATAAACATATATATTTATATATCTATATATATAGCATATAGTAAAGCCAGTGCACCTTCTCAAAACCACTGATTTATATGGTTTCCAACTGCAATTTACTGTCTTCTTTTCTCTAGTCTGTGTTCTAGTTCTTTCTCTCAAGTTCCTACATTCAACTCCAATCTGTGAGGGAAAAGCGAAACAAAACAACCCACAACAAAACAAAATCAAAGCCAAATAATACAAAGGATTTTCATCTTTATCTATCTGCCTGCATCTCTTGGTTATATAATCACAACTGTAATCTCTGGTAAATGCAGACTCAATCAGACAGCACAGTAATGCTGGGGAAGATCTCTCCAAGCTGTGAAATGTCATCGAATCTAAACAGACTGTTAAAGCTTCAGAATGTTCCCATCAAATGACCAGATGGGGATGCAATCATTCAAATCTCCTGCAACAGAAAGTGCAGCAAGACCATGAAATGTTAGCTTCTCCATCATCTGTCTCAAATACTGGGAAGGAAATATGAAAGAGAAGCTTCTTCTCATGCATCTCAACAATTCTGCATAAGAGCCTGTACCAAAAAATAGGTTCTTTGGTCAAATAATGAGCACTTGTCTGAGGCAGAGCTATTTGCCATATATTTCGATATAACACCAGGTGTTTGACCGTCACTTGTGAAGCATTCTGAAGACTCCACATCAGACTGCCCATTTCTATTCAGCAGGACAGGAATCAAAGCTGACTTAAAAATCCAATATAGCTATTGCAGCGCTTTTTTTTTTTTTTCCTTAGTATTATAAAACACAGTCTCTTTGAGAATATATTTTCTGTGAACTGTGAAAGAATGAAAGAAATCCATAGTACTTGCAGTCTGAATCACAGACAGAATTTCTATTTCTTGTACTTCTTATTTCTGAACTGTATCACCTTTAACCAAGGTGATAAACCACACACTTTTTATTTCCAAGCTCCCCTGAAATGATGTGCTTACTATGCAAATTTTAGATGATATAGATGCTACTTTCAAGTGGCCAGGATAAAGGAATACCTTATTTTCTTCAGATTTATCAGAAGAGTTGGCTGCAGGTGAGATGAGATTTTTAAGTTCATTCATGGCATTTGCTGCACTTACCACATCCTTTGTGAGAGAGAAATCTTGGCTAAGGGGGAGTTGCCTTTCCAGCTGTGGGGAGGTATCAGGGTACAACTATCTGGGCTTCAATATTCCCCTTCCAAGCACACACAACAAATGAAAAGTCCACTAACAGAGAACGTGGCAATGAGAACAATGGAATAAACCTTGCTTCACCATTCCATACAGCTTGGACAAGCCCAGATTTCAAAGTGCCAGTAGAATGAGATCAAGTATAACAGTTCAGAAAGCGTGCAGGAAAGACTTGGGTTTAAAAAGTTCCCCCACAATAGGTTATACTTCTAATTTGGAGATGCCCAGACATATCCCTGTGTATCCAATCATCACATGTACTTTAGCTGCACAGGCTGTGTATTCACCCCCAGACAGATAGATATGTCTGAGGGAGGAAGACCATCATGTTTTCTCATGTTCTGTCAGCTTGTCACAGATTACAAAATGAAAATTCTGTTCCTAGGAATCAGCATCCACTCTTTTAGTTTCTCACATTGGGTACCATGCCAATAAAACAATAAAACAGCATCACTGCTTCAAGTGAGAGGAGAAAACAACTCACCCCAATACCAAATCTAAGAATTCCCACCCTTCTGAATCAGCATAATCCATTCACTTAGTACTTCTGCTTTACTGATTAAGTACATGAGGAGCAGCTCAGGGAGCTATGGGGGCTCAGCCTGGAGAAATGGAGGCTCAGGGGGCACCTTCTCATTCTGCTCCCAGGGAGCCATCTGCAGGACAAGGAGAAATGGCTTCAGGCTGTGCCAGAGGAAGTTCAGGTTGGACACCAGGAAGAATTTGCTCACTGCAAGGCTGGTCAGGCCTTGGAATGGGCTGCCCAGGGAAGCAGGGGAGTCCCCATCCCTGGAGATGTTCAAGGAACAACCAGATGTGGCACTCAGTGCTCTGGTCTGGTTGACAGGGTGGGGATCAAAGGCTGGACTCAGTGGCTGTGGAGGTCTCTTCCAAGCTTCATGATGCTGTGATTCTCACCACAGACCCAGCAGGGGCTACACCCCCAACTGCAGGACAGCAGCCACTTCTCTTATCAAGGGCATTATAAAGGCAACAGAGACTAAGCTGCAGTGACTCCTGCTGCTGCACAGAACTGACCCAAGCACTCCTGCCAACACCCAGGCCTGGCTCGTGCTGCACCAGCAAAAGGTAAATATTAGATAACACCATTTTATGCAATTGGTTTTGACATGCCTTGGTCATCAGGCAGCAGCGTGAACTGCTCAACAGACAAAACACGTTCTCTAGTTTTCTGCATCACAGACAAGAAAAATCACAGAGATTAGGACCATAACCAATTCAGAGCCAGCAGGACCATTAACTCTGTGCCCTCTAACCTGCATTCCTGTCACTCTGCATAGCTGCAACAAGCAAACGAATTTGTAACCTTCAGTGCAGCAGCTAAACAATATATAAATTTCCTGCTTTACATCTCACCTCAGAAAGCTCCATAAGTGCCACACCAAACGTATTAAGGACACAACAGCTATTCCTTCTCAGAAAAGGAACTAGGTAACTTTATTACATTTTTCCCACAGCATAATCAAGGATTTAACAGTCACTGCACAGAAATAATCGCTATGCTGAAGATGTATGAGAAATCTGTTCAGATGGGTTTTGCCCCAAAAACGCATATTGTAGAAAGTGTAACAGAGAAGCAAATTAAAGGGAGAAATGTTTTAGAAAATGAGCAGCTAAATTAATAAAGCTTTAAGAGTTTTTCTAAATTCTATAACATAGTAAAATTATTTAAGGCTTGCAGACTGCATGTATTCATTTGCCTGGTTTTGCTACAGCAAAATGAAACATATTACTAAATGAAACATAATGAAGCACACAGATATTTTTTTCTGCAGTAGTTCTTACCTGATTTATTTTTAATTTGGAAACACCTAACCTTAAAACAATATTTTGCACATGTAGTACAGTCAAGTACTATACTGTACTTTGTACTATATTGTGATTTTGGTTTTTATCTGAAAGTAAGGCATAACCCCTTTTTGAATACATTTCATAAAAAAGAATTTTTTCAAATCAACCATTAGAAGCCTCCTAGTATCTGATGAAGACTTAGAGTATTTTTTCAAAAAGAAGTATCTGTATTCCTTTCCAGTTTTCAGATACCAATCTCAAGCTAGGCAACAATATTTTAGTATTTAAAAGCTCAATAGACATGATAGGAGTTATTTAATTCAATAATAATCTTTTAGCTAATACCTCCTCTTAACACGAATTTGAGACTCTCTCTTCCATCTTCACAGAACCAATAAAAAGAAACTTCCCACACCCACTTGTTTTTGAAGGAAATCAAATGTATACATGCATAGCCTTCCAAAAGCCAAACAAATTTATCTCAACACAAAACCAAAATAAACAGCCTATATGGTGTTGTGCTTTTTCAAAACACATTCTGAGAAGCAAGGGGTTTATGTAGGATTGCTGATCAAGTCTTCACTTGAAATATACTTTTGTAGTATTACCTTCACTCTAAACTACTGATTCACAGGAAAAGGCAGTTTCATCATGAGTTTTCTAATGGAAACTCACTTACTAGAGAAATACCACCAGCTGATGATAAACAGATGAATGATTCACAAATGCAAATGAGGAAAAAATATTCTACAATAACACATTTGATTTTAGCCACAATTTAGAAGCGTATTTCCAAGATTGTTTACGAGACATGACACATTCCTTCCATTGTCCTTGTAAAAGTCCTTTACCTGAACATGAAAAGCCACATCCATTAATCCAAATCAACACGACCACCACCCCCTGCAGAATCCCAGTGCTGGAACAGCTCACTACATTCCAAACAAAAACCCCCACAAACTTGCAAAGGCTAAAGTATCTAAAATGCAGGTATTCTTGCATCACTAAGTTGCTGATTTAGTCATCTCCAGTGAAGGCATGTAGAGGGAAACTTTTGTCTTTCCACAGTGATGTATTCCCTTGCATCTTGCCGTCGGGCTGTCCATGATGGCTGGGCTGTAACACAGCACAGTGAGACTTCACAGCCCTGCCTGCACTGTCAGGTTTAAAAATGCCTCTCCCCTAACAAGTCTGAAAACCCAGCTGGATTTCAACATCATGCATCAAGCTAAGCAGCATTAATTCCCTTCTTCAAGAGCCTGACAGAATGGGTCTGGTTTCCCACAAAATCACTGAAATACCTTTAATGATCACAGCTCTGTCACCAGGGGTGAAAAAGCCTTCCTAACAAAACCTGAAGAAATTACTACACATTTTGACACATTTTTTAAACTAACAATTCAGTAGCCATTTGCTATCTGACCTTCATTAGAATTTCCTTCGTTATCATGTTGCAAAAATCTATTACATTACTGACTGAGGCAATTAGTCACTAGAAAGCCACTACACGTTCTCCAAACTGGGGAATCATCATTACCATTAATTTCAAAGGACAGCATTAAAAGAGACAATATCCAATATTTTACTTGCTAATTCCACTGTAATTTATATTTGAAAAGTATGTGGGAAGGTTATGCCAGCCTGGATAATCAGTCATTTTTCCTGAGCCATTTTGTTTTCTAGGGAAAGCCTCAGCTGTATCTAGGGCATCTGGGGATACCTCAGTGGAATTCAGAGTTCAAGGAGGTGTTCTGCAGTACTGATACAGTGGTAGTCACAGAGGGCACCTATTTCCACTTTTAAAAAGATGCAATACAGGGAAACAGGGAGAGAGGCAGGGCATTCCCTCACAAAGCTATTATAGCTTAAAATCTTTCATCTTGGTCCATTTCATGTGTGTTCCAGGGACTACCATGAAGACTTTGCTCCTATTATCCTCTCCTCACAGTGTCCCTTTATGATGTAAATCATGATCTATTTTCTGGGTTTTTGTTTCTCACATCAGGTCTGTCACCAAATAAGGACACTGTCATTGTCTTTGCATGGCACTTGGTGAAGTCTCTGCAGCTATTTGGATGCTGTTCTTAGGATACATGATGCCAAATGAATTGCCTGGAATATACAGATACTTATTACTGCAAAATTTCAGCTATGTAGTTAGAAAGGCTGCTGCAGCACGGACAGAACAGCTCAATAAAGCAGCTATCTTATGATCTTAGCTTCTTTCCATACAGCAAGGGCTTGCTTAGATAGGAAGCCTGAAAAGGGAAAAAACCGATTTAATGGAAACAGCACAATATCCTACTTTGTCATTGGAAGGATTTTTGTATCCAGGAACAAAATTTTTACCCCTCTCTAAATATCCATGTTTTCTGCCATCCTAACTCAAAATTCTAGTTCAGTCACTTGAGAAATACTTTTGATTTCTAAGAAACCTACCTTGAAAAAAGTTGTAGGGTTTTCTGGTAGACATCTGTTTAAATCTACCTATTTCTGTTATGAAATGCTGGTCCAGTACATTGCAGAAAAATACAGCTGGGACAGATCCCCACTGGAAAGTTGTCTAATCTGTCCCTATCATGCAGGACAGTATCAATGGTAATGCTATCATCCCAGATGGATGGCTGGCTAGTCTGTACTGTAATATCAGTAATGGTGAGGATTTCATAGGCATTGCAGGGATACTGTTCTTTACTATTGTTATCATTTGAAAGGGCATTTGGGGTTTGGGGTATATTTGTTTTCTCTAATTTTTAACCTCAGTCTCACTTGGTGAAAGCTTTAAGGAAGTCCCATGGAGAGCAGGTTTGTTCAAAGGGTACACAAAATGAACAACTGCTTCAACTGGGCTAAAGAACAAATAATCTTTCTGGACTGGAATTCCTGCAAGGAAGTGGGAAAAGAAGAATAAGAAGGCTGAGGAGAAGTCCTGTGGACCTCAAAACTGTGGTGAACAGAATGCAAAAGCTGTGGAATAGTGACTGGGGGAAGTGGGGGAGCAGCCAGGTTAAGCATTCCTTTTCTGGCTATGTTTCCACGTAGGGATAATGTCTCTGCCATTGCAAGTCATGACACTCAAAAGAGAAGATAACAGTGTTCTGAAAAGGAGCCTTAACTGTAAAACACAGACACAGGAAAGGAGGGGGAGAAAAAGTCTGTCTCATGGTGAAAGAAGCTACTCTGTGCAATGAAACTGCAAATTCATCTTGCAAAGTCTTTGATAACTCACAGGCAACAGACTCAGAGACAGCTATAAATAAACCACTTAAGAAAAGCAGACAGCTCCAAGATCCAACTTACTCAGTTTTCCCAAAAACATGCTTCCCACTGAGACACCATATTCCACTGTGAGCCACTGTATTCCATTACTCAGGGGGATAATGGATTAAGTCAGAAGAGAAGACTGAAATGCTCCTTGTCAGATGTGCCCAAGAGTTGAGAAAAGCTCAGCTCTTGTATTCCAGAATTTCAGCTTTTAGTCAACACAGGACTTCAGAGATGATGAGGACATGGGAAACAAGGTGACACTGGGATTTCAGTTTTCACCTGGGGAAGGCTTCTGGCACCTGCATGGCACAGTCCAGGTCAGCAGGGAGGTACACCCAGCCCTGCTCACCAAAGGATTTCAGCCTTAGAGAATTTTACAGAGAAGAGCTAAAGCAGCTAAACATTATTTGACCAAACCAGAGCCTTGATAATTGAAAGAAGAATACGGTTTCATAATGTGCTAAAAGCAGTCAGTGAATGGACCATCTTGCTGCCACATACTTCCAAAATAATACAGCCAGCTTATTTTTTTTTTTCAAAAGACTCTTGTCCATGTTCAGACTAATCACAAAGAGGGAAGATAGCCTCAATAATAAAGCTGTTTATCTGAAATTAAAAATTGGATTAATTTTTTTCCCTCCTACACTATTAGAACACCATCCAACTTCTATCATCTTCCAAAACACTTTCTAATTGAAACATTCGCAATTAAAAACCAACCAAAAATAAATTGCAATTGCAGAAGGTGCGTAATTAGGAAACCCAAAGGCACACACCTTTCTACAAAACTGATATATTTCAGGCAGTAAATCCAGTTCCCAAATGCACCTACTGCAGCAGAGCTGGAAGGACAGCACAGTTTGTGAGCTGAGTGCATGAAAGGAGCAGCAGAATTTTCTCTGCTGTTCAGGGGCAACAGATGCAGACCCTTATCTGCAGGACTGCAAAAGCCCTTTTTCTAAGTGGAGAATAAACTTATTTTTCTATGCATTAGCTTATCCTGCAGCACTGTTTCCTTACCCAAGGAAGGATTGTTTTCCATAATACAAAAAGCTATTACAGATTTACTTTGTGAGCAAACTGGGATGTTAAACAATTGCTAAGTAGAGAAGATGAATAAACAGCTCTATGGGCTTCCAAGTAATCAAAGTGGGAATAAACATCAATTCCTAACATTCAGCATTTAGCTATAATCTAGTGGTGATGGACACAAATTCATACACAACAGAAGAAATGGTACCAAGTACACATACAACTTCTGGCAATAAGGTACTTAGTCAACTCCAAACTTTAAAATATACTTGTAAAACCTTCCCCAGAAATGTCATGGCCGAGGGGAGAAGGGTAGGGAAGAGGAAGAAAGGAAGGGGAAACGGAAGAAAAGTACCACCATCCAACCAAAGGGATTCCATTTAGGGTCATGGCATAAATGACCACCACCTGACACAGAAAATAAATAATCCAACCACCAGAAACAGAAAGCATTACGTTAAAATACACAGGAATATGCTTACCATGACTTCTGACACAGAGAGACGCATTCATAATAAATTTGGGGAATTACAGTCCAAAATATTCATGAACTGACTGAGCTAAGTCAGATAACCCTTGGTTATAGAGCTTAGATCGTGGAGCTTTACATCCAGCTGTGCCTGACTTAAGTGAAGAGTAGATAAGTGATGTAAGAAGGAAGACAGCAGGGCATTTTTAAGCCCATTTTTGCTAGTTTACTATCTGGACCCAGGAAACATCACACCAGCCATAGTGCTTCCATCTGCCAAGCCTGCCAGGATCCTTTCCTGCAAACAAGGCAAGACACAGATGGAGTAGCACATAGCTGCTCCTGAACTACCATGAGAGCCCCTGGTCTCACTTCTGCTCACACTGCTTTAATGGAAAGCAATCTCAAACCAAGTATTGAGCACCTTTTTCTTTAACCTCAGCAATTCTTTATGCAATGTGTGGTGCCAAGCCTCATTTGATTTTGTTTTTATTTAACGAAAAACACCTGGAAACAAGAAGTGAGCCTCCTTACCCAGCTAAAACTGCAGTATGGATAAGCAAGGTTTGATTCAAGCCACTGCAATCACTGCAAGACAAAAATTGACTTCAACTACCACAAGTTCAAGCTCATGTATAGGTTTGTTTCTGTGTAGTTTGAAAATAATACCTACTAGCTATAAATGATAGGTTCTGCTGTGCCAGTATTATGGTCTAAGTACAAAACAGCATTTCATTAGCAAAATTGAAGTGGCATCTAACCATCTTATAAGTGTCCTTCTTTCAAATGTGTCAATTAAACTAAACTGCAAATGGACAACAATAGGAAAAACATGTTCTAGTAGAGGCTGCCCTAAGCAGGTGATCCTTTCTCATGCACAGTCATTTGAACAACAGCAGGGCAAGAATTACTATTTTCAGGATCAGACCCTAATAGTCAAATGTACCTAATTCAGGCTTAACTGTCATTTTATCAAAGTATTTTTATATTTAAAAATTTAAAGACCTTCCTATTCTATAATACATAGGTTGAATTACTTGTTTTCATAAAAGCTGCTTAAATACTTTTTGAATACCCACCAGGTTTCATCTGACAAGGACTAACCCAGACTGACTATACATCAGACTTCTAACACTTTGTTCCAGGGGCCAGGAAATTTTCAATAATCAGAGACTCTTTTGTATCCAGGGCTAGATGGAAAACCTTTGGCAAATGGAGGCAGAACAAAGCAGCAATCATAGCAGCTTTATAAAGGATCTAAACCCCACACTTCACAGTGCTTCCCTTCTGCAAGAGCAGAGGAATGAGAAAAGCTGTCTCCTTTGCAAGGAACCACCAGGCAAGCAGGGAATGACCATCGATGTGGGGAGTATCAACAGACTCCAAATTCTGACTTTTCCCAAGAAGAGACTGCTGAGGCCAAGAGAATGACAGAGATCTCTCTATCCCAGTATCCTTGTGTGGGGAAAGGTCCTCTTTCCAGCTGGCCTTAAGGTAACTGGGATACAACTGTAAATTTTAATCTTGCAACACAAGATTTACAGAGCTGACAATGTATTAACTCCAATGTTCACAGTCAGCAAAGGTTATGGGGAGAGTGACAGGCATGGAGGTAATGCATAAGCTGATCTGTAAAAAAGAAATCTATTAAGGGCTTATATTTTGACTGAGAAACACAGAGGGAAGTGATTACTGCTCCTTTAAAGGAAAAAGAAAGGCAGTTTAAGCCTGGAGGTAGCTGATACAGAATGCCAGTTGAACTAGAGGAACTTACAGAGGCCCCTGGGATTACTGGAGAGATGGAGGAAGAGTTGCAGTAAGGTAATTAGAGCTTCAATAGAAGAGTAAATACTCCACAGGCAATCCACAGGTTCTCCTCACCTCTCACCACTTCTTCTCTCCAGCAGTGACATCTGCTTGTGAAAGCCAAGGGAAAGGTCTCTCTCATTCAACTCATTAGGTACTAATCCTCACTGGAAACACAACAAGGGACACTCTACCAGGAGGAGCTGCCAGCTCTTCCCTGCACTGCTCCGAGGCAGGCACGGGGTCTGGTAGGTGCTCACCCAGGAACAGAGATGCTCTGCTGGAGCCACAGGCCCCCAGTGCCCTCTGAGAGAGAAACACACACCCCAGGGCACCTGAGGCATTAGTCAGGTTACCTTTTTCCCTGTGTTTTTCTCCTTCTCCCCTTCTTCATGCCCCAGAGGGAAAAAGCCTGCTGTTTATAGGCAGGCTGCTGAAGCAAGGTGGGGAATGATCTGAAGGGAGCAGGAGGAAGAGAGTGATGACAGGAACCCATTGAGGATTCACTATCTCTGCTTTTGCTTGTGCAAGGCATTTTGGTTATCCACATTCTGTCTCTCCTTTGCCCTGCAATGGTGACACAAAGTACCATGATGCTATTTCCACCTTTCAGAGGGCCTGCTTTATAAGGAATATTAAAATAATTGAGACCTTGATAGCCTAGAAAAATACTGAAGCAAATTGTGCTTCAGCACTGGTCCTGACCACTGCCATGATTCTGAAATATGTTATGTGCAGCTCCACTCTTGTGTCACCTCTCAGCCTCAGGTATGTTGCACAGAGGAAAGAAGGTGACAATGTTCTGGATTTCAGTCAGCATTCCTTAGCAGGTAGAAAAGCTGAAAGAAAAGACAGCTGCACAGCTTATTCTTTTACTCCACAGCTGAGGCCATTGGTGTCAGCTAGGATTTGCACTGCAATACCACATACTTCAGAATTGGTTAATAAAGCTGTGACCTCCAAATTTAGCACTGCACTAAAAGACTTTTTCTCAGGCTGCTCTGTGCCCACAACAAGCAGCTGGAGAGAGGGAAAAAGAGAAGACTTAGGTTAGTCTATGCAGGGAGAAAAGTAAGGCCAGCTGACTTCTCTACAAAAACAAAAAAGGTTTAGTTCCTTTCATAGCCAAGGCTATACACAAATCTTTATTACTATCCTTGCTTTTTAGATTATTAATAATCTATCTGACAGTCCAGTTCTCATAAATCTTTCCTGAAAAGAATCAACTACCAAACATATGCACTTATTTCAGGTGACTTAACAGAAATGCATTTATACATTGTTTTGGTTTTGTTTTGTTTTTGCTCAAGGATTTTTCACATCCAGAGATCCAAGACCAAGTCCAGAAGGACATTTGGAACTGAAATTAAGAGTACAGCTAACAGGATTTTTTCATCATCTTATAGGCACCTGCTCATCTTTAAAGAGTAAACTTTCTTTGAAAACCTCTTCTGTATTGCCTCGCTATTTACAATTTACAGCTTCCCTTACCAGGGTTTTTATGTGTTCTTTAGCTGATATTTGGGCCACAGGTTCCCAAAACAGAAGGAACTGATAAAAGCCATTCACTATGGGAATTTTCTGTATCTTCATTGATAGACCTCCATATGTCACATGTATGTTTACATAAACTCAATCACATTTTATGTAGCTGTACACATAGAAACACCATAAACAAATCAAACTGCTACAAGATTATTAAAAATGCTAATCCACTTCCATGGTACTTTTGTGTTTACTCAAAGCTGTAGTTAAATGTATCAAGCTTCAACTCATTCAAATATTCTTCTATAAAATAAGATATGCCTAAAATTTATCCTGAGTGGAAGGGCTCTGACAAGAAAAATCTTTTTTGTGAGACCCAAAAATAATCCTTTTAATTTTAATGCTCAGTCAGCTTTGTTGAAGTAGGAGAGAAAATTATGTCCCTATCCTTTCAAGGTTTATTTTTGTGGATGCTCACATTTGTATGTTCTCGTGGAAAACCAGCACACCAACCAGAGCTCACTCTCCCAAAAACCATAGACAATATGAAAATATTTTCTCTGTGTCTAAAATACATGGAGGAAAGTTAGGAGAAATGCCCACCCTAGAAAACATCCCATAAGAGAAAAGTCTGTGTTCCAGACTATGTCTTGCCACCTCCTGAAGGACCATGAGTTTCTGAATGTCCTGAGCACAGACCCAAAACCAAATACATCAAGAGCCTGCACGTGCACATCCAACCCTACAGCATCTGTAATTAGGAACTAGGATAAAAAGAATCTTTTTTTTTTTTTCTTTTTAATGGCTAATTCTCTAGTAATGGTCAATTAGGTACGTACCCAGTGACAGCAGAACAGCGTATCACTTGTTTTATTTGGTTCAGAAAACACATTTAAAGTGGCAGAAAACACTTCTCCCTAGGGAATGTATTTTCATATACTAGATCAATTTAATATTTACTTTATTTCAATTGACTCATTTTCCTCCGGAATCTGAATCAAACACAGTATTTTCTGAAACACAGGCAAGTAAAATGAATCTTATTTTCAAGATCAGAAAGCGTCTCTCTAGTGTCATTGTTATATTTCAATATCTGGTATTCTGCCTTTCTAAATATTGAACTTCTTTGTTGTTGTTATTGTTGGAAAAGGTGCTTACCATTGGTTTAGTACGTGGTACAGTTTTGGAGCACACTATTATGATAACTTATTCTCCTGTTTATAAAGAGATTACAAAAGTCACTAGGCAATTTCACTCAGAAAAAGCTTTGGAAAAATCTATTATTTATATTTAGTAGGACTTCCTGTATTTTGCTGTTTTACATCTAAGCCCTACACTCCTACACAATGGCTTCATAAAAGAATTTTTATAGTTTCCACTTAAATACAGTCATCCACACCTCTTAATACAAGATACTGTTCTACAATGCAGCTAACACTGTACAGAGCCACTCAAAACCACAACAGAACCAACACTCCTAACTCAATTGTTTAGGAAAAGTGCCTTTCCTAAAAATTATCCTCCAAAAATAATAGTAAGTTAAAAAAAAAAAAAAAAAAAAAATCCTGTTCAGAGTTAAGGGAATACACCTGTAAGTTGCCAGGAGGCTCAGAAGCCCTAACCTGGAGACAGGCTCTGCTTGCTTCTCTGGGTCTCTCTGGCTGTGGTTCAGAAAATTCACACTGCCTGCTACCCCTGTGCCCTGACATGGCCCAGGAGAAGCAGCAGAAGGCAGTTTTGTTTCTGTCACTGTCACTGCTCCCCCCAAACAGCACCTGGAACAGAACTGCTCCCCCAGGCAGCAGCTGAGGTTAAACCATTGCTTGGGCACCTCTTCCAAGGCAGAGATCCAGGCCTGGCCTTGCACTGCTGCCTCTCCACGTTCTTCACGTGCCACCTCCACAGAGACTGTGCCTAGGAGCTATTTCTGTCCTCAAGTGTCTCCCTGATATGCTCATTAAGGATTTTAGATAGCCTTGCACCACCCCTGTGAATAAGCCCTGGTGTTTTCCTTGCCTGTGTGGGCTGAAAAACAACAGATAAATCAGGAAAACTGAGACCAATTCAACGTTTTAAAGGCTGCTAGTAAAGGTAGAGGCAAAGGCAGGGTGCCCCAAACTACTAAGAAAATCCTTCCAGATAATCTACTGATGTATTTTATGCTATTTTAACACACATTTATAGTTCTGAATGGTGACTATTGGTTCCGCTGGTTACCATTACCGTTAACTATAATGGTTAATATTTTGCCTAAAAGTGTTTTGGCTAAGAAGTCTCTTCAGAACAAAAATAGAATGAAGACCCTATTATCCATAACCAAAAAGGGTGATACTCTGTTCTTAATTTTGCCATATTGAGTTGCATTATAGTTAAAAACGAAAATACCAAAACAACTCAAAGCAAACAAACAAACAACTAAAAAATCCGCAAAGCCAAACCACCCTGCCTCAGTAAAACTTTATTTCCATTCACCAGAGAATAAAATGTATCTTCTATAAAACCCGTTCCTGAGGGAAACAAAAAGGCATGACTTAAGATCAGTTGTTTCCCTAAGCATTGCCCAGAACGGGTCTGAATACAGCCACTGGTGTAATGCAGTGTGTGCATCATGTATCCATTCACAACCTGCTCAGCTAAACATAAAAGTTTGTAATCCAATGTTGTGCAGCTTGTCACTAAAAATCTTATAATTACATCCCTGTCTGGATGACTACTGGGTTATTAATGCTCAGCAATAAAGATGAAAGTAGACAATTTATTACTATTTGGCACTGAACGTCAATCAATTCAACTAAAAAGAACCTATTTAAGAAATAATAAAAAATGAATAATATCTAAGCTTAGCACGCTTCCTGCTTATCCGAAAAGTCTATCTGATTATATTGAGTTAGTGGGCAAGGTGGATTTGAAACAATGTATTTGAACTTCACTGGCATTATGGGATCCCAATGCAGACCAATAATTGTGAGACAAAATTGAGCTAACAGAGAAGGGCCCAGAGTCTCAGCTCAATCCGTGTGTGGATTAGGGGAGGCTGTATTGCAGGAACACATTCCACGCCGCTGCAGCCGCTGGGCTCAGCCACTCCCGGAGAGGAGCACAACTCGGGGCTCTTGGAGGCTGCAGACACAGGCAGGATGCAAAGCTGGTCCAGCCCGTGGCTGGAACAGTGTGACACAGCCAGAGTCATTCCCTACATCACTAAAAGCACTCTGTGCAGGAGCTGCTTTGTGCAGGAAGGAATTACAAAGATGAGTCACCATCAGTTGGCATGAAGGCTCTGGGATGTGACACCTCCGGTCACAAAGTGGGGACCACTTCCACTTGTACTGAGTAGCAGCAAAACCTCCTTTTTCTGTTGTGGCACAGTTAAGTGTTACATAAAACTGTTCCTCCTGATAAGGATCTTGTGAAATTGTAAGTAAAGCATCGTTAAAAAAAAAAAAAGCGCCTGGGAAAAAACTTGCCATTTCCATTAAATATTAACCTTCTGAAAGAGCAAGTCAGGACTAAAACATCTCTTATCTTAATTAGTTTAGTAGAAATGAATTTAATTTATATTGTAAGGTTGTATTTTCTATTACAGATCCAGGGCAGGGAAGGGCAAACTTTTTAGAGCTATCCATTTATATAAAAGAATATTATTGTTTAAAGGATCAGTCCAATAATTTTTTGGTCTTATCTTTAGGCATGGACTTCAGTGGTTGCTCCTATGTGCATCTTCTGACAAAAACATTAAGGATTGAGGGATTAAATTCACAGTAAACTGCAAACAAACACTAAACAGCTTTTCAAACATTGGTATATTGACTTGAGTAGTCTAATAGTGGCTGGAGCTCTGTCTCCATCTAATTTGACCTTCAGTTTAGTTTGACCTCTCAGACAAGAAAGTCTAGACATTGACCTTGATTGAACTCAACATTTTCCCTTTTCTAGGTTGTTCTAAATAATTTTAAGCACAGAATCACTAATACAGCTAACAGCATGACTTACTCTAACAGTAAAACTGGAAATTTTTCTTTGATTGAGAAACAAAAATGTCAGTATTTGACAGGAAAATGCCAAAACCATGTCCATATATGAAAAGTTGATGTATATATATCAGAAATAAAACTGCTCTTTAAAAAGGCAATGAAATGCAACTATTAGCCCCCTCAAATCAATAACCACTGGTAATCCCTGTGACCTAACAAGAGAAAGTGCCTCCTCAATTCTTTCCTGCAGCTTTGACTTTTAGTGTGAAACATTAAAAGTGAAAATACAGTTCAGTTTAATTACAGGAAAACATTACTAATGATGTTCACATGTTAATTCTCCCCATGCTACACAAGCAGTTGAAATCTAATGACACAGAAAGACCATTATTTTAATTATCCCTATAAAAAATAAGCATGTAGGGAACTAAAATGTTATTGTTTCCTGTGAGCACTGTCTTAGTAGAAATGCTTTTTTAAAAAGCAGAATAAAAATTCAAACATTGTCTGGACCAAAACTTTTTCCTTAAAAAAATGCTGTATGTTAATAATTGGATTAAAAATTACTTCTTTGAGTTCTCAGGCAATGCCAGGACACTAAGAAAGTCCTGTTAGAAAAGTTTTCTTCTCAAAATGAATTAAAGCTCAGACCTCACAGTTGGGTTTTTGAATACCACACAATCTATATGGGTGCAATGTAAGACTAGTTTTTATTTATTACTCAGCAAGTAGAAACCTCAGTATATGGGCCAAGCCAAATTAATCATCAGCCTGGTCACTGATTTGCCAAGGCACAGGAAAATGATGCTCAAAGACATTGTTTGTATATATTTCAAATCTTGACAAAGCAAGAAATTAGCTTGTGAAAATTGTAAAAATTGACTTTACCTAGCACTTATACAAGCCCCTTAGAAAAGTACCAGTCGTTATTCTGTACAGTGGTTCTGTACCAGTTGAATGACAAATACAAACATCTTAGAGAAAGAACCACCCTTCTCAATTCCTCTGAAGTTTGAAGAAAAACTTTTGAGTCTGTACAACCACCTTAAACTACTACAGTTACCTACAGTAACCACACTAACAGGTGATGCTACTCTTTCATCAACTCTGCCCTTAACAGAGACTCTGGTTAGATTACAACAGATTGTAAGCAGCGTTCCATGAAGTGCCCTGTGAGGATGTTGGATGGCTACAGAGACTTATTGACAGCTTGCATTCTGTATTGTTACAGCAAAGCTTTATATTCTTAAATAGTGAGAATGCTGCCACTTCTAGACTTTACTTCTCTAGGACATATGCATTTTGAATGTCTTTGATCTTACATAATCTAACTACTCAACCAAACCTTACAAACAAAGTCCCCTTTAATTCTGTATTCCTGCATTTTAATTCTGTTATAATACCTGTTTCCTCCACATAATACAAGATTCTGTAAATTTAAACAAGTACAAGCCAAACATTATATATAAATATTTAAATATTTACGCACACATACACACACACAGAGACAAGACTTGCCACTACATTCTGATCATTTTAGAAGGACAGAACACTTAAGCATGAAGTTAAAAAAAAGGCATAAAAGCACATCAGTAAGACATCAGTACTATCAAATCTCCCGAAATTGCTACAAATAGATGTTTACACAAGCATCCTAACAAGAAGTGTTGAAAAAGGAGTCTGGTTCAAAGACAGAGAGTTAAGAGCTCAATTCGCACCCATCAGGCACCTTATTTAAATTTCAGTCCGGGTGTACCAGGAGACAAACCAGTCTCTTGTCGAAGTGCCACTCCACGGCAGGTGTAGCAGGGAGCGCTCCGGTGTCAGCACACGCCGGTACATTGTCTGAGCGCTGGATGTGATACATGCCAGCAATCCCTGCCTCCACGGCCAGGAATTTATTATCGGCAGCAATTCCCAAACAGCTCAATCGCAGGGCGATGTGTGAAACACCAAAGCGCTTCTGTGTTTACTACCTTCACAAACAACAAAATATCACCGTCCCTCAGTGCTTCCCGCAAATCTGCAGCAATGATGCAAAGCAGCATTTTTTTTTTTTTTTTTTTTTGTAAATTCCCTTTCGGAATACAAATGCCTGCCTTCTCCTATTGCTGCCTGTTCCTAACCGAGACGCACTGTGGACAATAGTTTGTGAATCAGCGATACCTTCTTACACTGTTGGCAAACACTGAAGAAATAATAAAAAAATAACATTGTACTACAATCTCGGAAGAAAAGGGGAAATGAAAGTAAATAAATAAATTTTAAAAACAGAAGCTTAAAAAAACCAAAGACAACATTAAAACACCGTGAAAATATAAGAAATACCAGCGGTTAGGGATGAGGATTAATGGGCAGAAAGGCAGCAGCGGCAGTTATTGCAGAGGCACAGAGAATCCTCCTTCCCTGGAACTCATGCAACTAATGACCTCTCCAAGTGCTGAATTCCGCGGCTCGGCACAACCCGCGCACCGCCGCCTGTCTCACACACACACACACATAGACACACACACAGACACATAGACACACATCCCAACTTGTCAACTCCCGAGCGCAATTACAGCGGGGGATGCCGGAGCCCCGGAGCCCCGAGCGCTGCGGCTCTGCCGGGCGCGGAGCGCGGCGGAGCGG
>WEIU01013995.1:46095-84691 GCA_013389925.1 Aegithalos caudatus | reverse complement strand
TTTAAAAAAAAAAAAAAAAAATATATATATATATAAAAAAATTAAACCCATGCACATTGACTGCATTTGTGAAAGATCTCGTAAGGTATGTGTTAATTCCCACTGTATTTATAGAAGCTAGGGCTTGTTTTTAATCACAACGCTTTAAATGTAATTATTATAAATCTAGGACATGACCCACAATTGATTGGAATTAAGAGAGAGAATTTTACTGACTTCTCAGAGCCTACAGCAGACCTTCTCCTACAGGAACTGGGTGATGGATCACCATCCTTTCGTGCTTCCTAAGAGGTACCACTCTTGAGTGGAATTGTTCATTCTACAAATACAAGTTTATACATCAGGCAGTCTGACTTCCTGTAAAAATATCTCTTTTTTTTCCCTTGAATTTTGTGAAATTTTGATTCTTAGACTACTTATGTTGTCTCTCTAAGAAACACCATGAGAAGAAAATGTGCACCTGGTATCCTGTCAGTTCTTTGCCATCACTTCCTACCACCAGCAGAAATAAGTGTCTTGTCCAAAGCTGTCTGGTCTCTAGAAAATAAATGCAAGTTTAACCCTTCAGGCCTGCTAACAGAAACAACCCCTGGCAAAATCTGTGTCCCTGGGTCACTGAGAATGGGCCAGCCAAGGGAAGCCTCAGGACTGTCTCTCCTTTATCAACACACACTTTGTTAGTGCAGAAAGCACTCAGAAAGCATCAGTGCTGTGCTTAGAAGACAAGCTCTTTGAAAAGTACAAATACACACATTTCTAATGGCATAAAACCTTCTGTCTAGGATTCCATCCTCAGTGTACCACAAAATACACAACCCCTGAAATTATTCTTTGTTTCTATTTTATACTGAGACTACAAAACACTGTGTTAACATGGGTAGAACTAAACATCCTTATTCATTTATTTGCTCTGGGCAGAAACCTGGCTGAATGCTTACAGGAGGTGTTTTGCAACAGCCATCAGTCCTTAGTCAAGGCACAGGAAGCAGATGTTACTGCCTGCACATTGCTACTAAAAACTCAAGTTTTCTAACATCCTAATGGATTACAACAGAGGAAAAGAAATCAGGATACAGTGTTATAATACAGTATTTTTGCATCAATATGAAATTTCACTAACTTGTGCCCTACAGGTATTTGTGATTCATAACAGAATTTGTGTCATGAGAAGTTCCCTGTGCATCACAAAGAGCTCAGTAGCATTTTCTGCTGCTGATCCATCCACCCTTCTGTGCTGTAATGCACCAGGCCTGGCTTTCAGATCACTTCTGAAATGAGCAGCACCAATAAAATTTTGGGCCTAATCTTCAGCAACTCNTTTTTTTTGTATTATACCTTTAGGCTACTAAACACATCTATAGGTTTCTCCTCAGGACAGGATGTGTTGTCCTGTATGCTTTAGCAGTTCAGTGAGCTGAGCTGATTCAAATGAGCCTTGAAATGTTAAATACAACTTGTAATATCAAACGCTCTCATATCAAATAATTTTCTTCCTGTGGATCCTAGGGAGATTAAGGACTCATGCAGTGACTGAAATGTCCACTACTTACATCAAATATCTCAGCTCTGGCTGTATCATTATCTGCTCACTGGAGGAATTGCTAGAAAATACAGCTGCAGCACTTCTGACTTTATTTGTAAGTCAAGCATAAGGAGCATCTATCAGGTCCATATGGCAACAAGTGAATGTGGAAGGTTGAGTGACAGTGTCACAGTGTGACCAAGGCCTTCATTGAGGTGATGTTTTCTTTGTAACTGGTGTAGAAATTAATTTTTGGGTAAGAGAGCAAACTAAATGCAGTATGGCTGCACTTCAAATTTTCTTTCCATCTGCTTATCTCAAAGCCCAGAGAAAGTTGTCTCTTCTTTATTGTTTTTCTGGTTTTGCTTTAGTATCTTGCAGCAGGGTCTGTTTACAGCTTCCTTACCTTCCCTTTCCTCCTCAGCTGAATTAAGATGAAGTCTGGTTTGAATTATCCAAAATGCCTTCACCCAAATCACTCCTGTGTGTTCAGAATTGAAAAGTGGGAACTATCAAGACATTTGCTGCTTCTTTCCCCCCCCTTTGCAGATGCAGAGGAGACACTCAGAGAAGGGATCCCCTTGACCTCTGGGGACTGCTCTGTTTTCAGTGCAGCTCTTGTGTCCTTGTGCAGGACTGAGGCTGAGCTGGGTCTCCTGCCCTAATTCTGGCACGTTCTTACTGACACAAATTTCTGTGCTATAATTAACCTAATTATCATATCATAAAGCAGCAGTAGGATTTCGATCTGTGCACTTCGTGGTAGCCTTATAAAACCCAAATATTTTGAAAGGTAATTAGTAAGTAACTCTGTGAAAACTGGGAGGTTGTGTTTTCCAGGACTGGCATCCTCGTAAATGCAGTCACACATGGGATCAAATGGTTCTGGAGATGCTGTTTGAAAAACTCTGAGAATAGCAATAGACTATAAGTGGGCAGACCTCAGTTTGCCAACAATTAAAAGAATTATATTAGCATATAGAAAATATCCTTTTCTAAATCATGTTTATTTAAGGCTCCCAATTTCAGGAGAAAATGTGGAGTCTTGATACCACTATGGAACAACTGTTACTGCATAATGACAGTCACAGCATACAGAAATGGGAAGGATGCTTTCATGGAAAGCATATTGTCATTTTCCTTGCATTGAAAGTCAAAGGCAATTAAAACATAATTTAATTAGAAAATATCTTATCAGCTGTAAAAAGTAAAATTGATTGATATGCAGTGTAGGGATAACTTGGCTGCTGCTATTTGTAAAGTGATGCTGAGGCTGACAAATTAGTCACTTGGTTTTTTATTTGATAATTTCATGTATTTTTATATTTTCTTTCACCACTGAAAGCATTTAATTAGCTAATGTTTGATTGCTCATTGTTTGGAAATGGAAAATATTACAACTGTATTGTGATTTGAAGAGTTGTTGGCCTTGAGATTAAGCATCTTGCATGACTACATCCTGCTCTCACATTACTAAAAATATGTATCTGATAATAGGATTTTTTTCTATGATTATTTTTGTCTGTGTTACCACCCAATAAGATGTTTTAGTCTCCAGCTCAAACATCACATGAAGCTGGAAACAGGTCAGCATAGCTCAGAGCAGCTCCAAATCAGTGAGCAATCTCCTCACTTGGAAGAATCCCTTTCACTTACCCAAGGGCTGAATTTGGCCATGCAAGGAGGAGCCAGTCAGGAGGGATGAGCACTGACAAACCAGCAAAACTATTTCTGTTTTTAAAAAGCCACAAAACAAAAGGGATGGCCAAATTATTTATTTTTTCTTAAAACATCCTCTTACATTCACTAAACCAGAAATTTGTTCTCAATCTTTACTTCAGTAAAGAGTTGCAGGGTGGTTTGAGCTAGTAAATATAAACAGAATATCCAGGTGTCTGTTCTTCTCTGTTATTTTTATTCTTTAGAAGAGGGAGAGTTGCTGACATGGCTTCATAGTTTTTTGGCTATTTCTAATATTTCTCTTCTTCTAAGAGAAATAAGCAGACTAATGTCCATATGCATTCCAAATTAATGCATTACCTCCCTCAGAATGAGCACTTCTACAAGAAAATCCTAGGACACTTTCAAAGGACTGGCAAATAAATTCATTAAATAAATAATTTAAATTAAAATAGCCTTCAACACTTGACTAAAACCAGATGCCAGTGCTTTAGGGGTAGGACTCCTGAATTTTGTAATATTTCTTTCTGTAAAACTTCTACTGCGTTTGTAGAGATTAACTGGGTAAAGTAAGAGATTAATCTTTGCTTGACTAAAATAAAATCTTCAAGGTGGATTTTTTTTTTGTTTGGGTGTGGGTTTTGGTTTGTTTTTTTCAAGGTTTCAGGTCAGTTTGGGTTTTTTTTTCCAGATACAAATCCATTCCTCTTGGGTCTACCAAAACCTTTTTGGAGTGTGGCAAGTGTGGTTTTTCTCTGCCAGGAAAATCTCTACAGAGGCATTTATTCCTGTGAAGCCCAGTTTTCTATATGGGCTAACTTATTTCAAAGTGGAGACCCATAACAATTGAATATGATTAATAAGGTAATTTCTGCTTTGCTCAAGGAAAGGATATCAGTGCACATGTACACCTTTTTATACTAGAATCAATTTCAGAGGATAGTTTTTCATATTAAATAGGTTATGAATAAGAATGGTCTCATTTAGATGCAAGAAAATATACAGAATTCTGTATAAATATTCTAACAGTATGAGAAGGGAAAATAATTTGAAGAAGTAACTCATTAGGTCTGACTTCACAGCGATACATTTAATTAAAAAGATAACTAAATCAATTAGTTGTTCCTTAGATTGTTGGAGAAAACTGCTCTCAGGTATATCAGGTGTTATATATATGTATAAAAGATATGTAATATATAACATAATAATGCAATTGCTTCTATTGCACTGGTGTTTAGGAGCTGATTGAGAAAGATTATTTCATTTGCAAAATCACACAAGCTGTAAAAAAAAGTGCACCATGCTACTGGAGACTCATAAGAACAGTTCTAGAAATGTATATTAACTATACAGTCTATTGTATTTGAAGATGTCCCTGCTCAGGGAAGGGGGTTGGCCTAGATGACCTTTAAAGGTCTCTTCCCACCCCAACTATGTGATGATTCTATGATTCTCTGAACTAACACCAGAGATTAATTTAAAAGTTTCTGAACAAAACCACTGAAAAATCTTTTAGCTGCATCCAAAAGGGATGTTTCATAAAAAGTCATGCTGTTATTAGGTCAAAATATTAAAGAAATAAACCAGGAATTTGTTATTCCACCAATTAAAAATAATCACCAAGTGATAGTTACACAGCCTAATAAAATACCTCTTGTTTTTGCTGCTCATTATAAACATCTCTGCACTTCACATACTTTGTACCGTGAATTTATTAAAAATACGTGAAAGCAGTAGGTTTGCCAAAAAGGCATGATCACCTCTAAATAAGTAACAAAACAACTTCTCAGAAGTGATGGCAGGCATGAGCAGTGTTCACAAACTGTTAGCTCCCCTCCAATTAATTTTACACAACTCTTAAAGCTCTCAAGCTCATCTGTGGAGATAAAACCTTCCCCAGTCTGTGCATGAAGGTGCCATCATTTGCCTTATTGCTGTTGGAAATATGGCACCACTGGTGAATGAGGGTGTAAAGGATTCAGAAAAAAGGCCAGTTTGTGGAATTAATTTTGTGCTTTCTGTGTATTTCATGCAACTGGGGCTGGGTTCTGCCACTGCATGCACAAACAGCCTCCCCACAGGTGCTCACACAGCGGGCTAAGGAGGCTGCAGGAACACAAACTGTACTGTGAGGAAGAGTAACACTCCTCATTTAAAACATCCAGCTGTATTTTCGAGTCTTCATTACCTTTACAGGGAGTAAAGAGCAGCTCTAAAGCAGCCAGCAAGATAAAAGCCTCCTCTCTTCAGTTACAAGGAGATCTCTAAGAGGGATATCTGCTCTTTGCTTTATTATTTTGTGGGGTTTTTATGGGGAAGGTAAGGAATACCTTAAGGAACATATTACAGGACCTAAATTTACTGAAATAGTTTAACTTTATTTATTGATGATCAAAAATATTTTTGTTTGGCCTGAAATTTCCTCTGGGGAAAGAAAAAAAAAAAAAAGAATAATATGTGATGTAAAGGCATTTCTCCTAAATACATATTAAAGAAGAGTTCACTACAGACAAACAATAAATTCTGGGAATGCAATTCTCTAACAGCCTGGAGGAGATGGCTGTTTTAAACAAAACAGAGTGATTTAATGAGCCAATGCTCATCTGGGAGCTGAAGAATGCTGGCAATGTCCACTTTGGTAGCAACAACAACACAGTCCAAATCTGTATTTGTCCAAAATCTCCCTTTCCTGTTTAAAAATCCTTCTCAATTCATCTGCTAGCAAGACCCTCTCAGATGTTGTTATGAATTACATAAGATTAAAAAAAAAAAAGATTGGGAGGAAGGCTCTGCATGGTGACAGAATGTGTTTTGAGTGTATAATATTTCTTTTGAAAATTGAAGAACCATTGGGTTCTTCAATGACCAATTTCTTAAAAAATGGTTAATACTTCCTAAAAAGCCCTGCAAATAAGAAACTAGGGCAGGCAGTAATATATTTTGATGCATATTTCACTCAGAAGAATCCCAAAGCCCGACACAAAGACTATTGACCATGGCCTGCTGTAGACTGGAGGATAATCACTGCTGCTGAAAGGAACTTGGTCCCACATTCCCAATGGCAGGTTTCTAATAGAGTGCAAGAAATCCTCAAAAGTTCTCTTAGGTGATGGCAGACCTGACTAAAATGGTAATGGATTTTTGGCCAAGAAACTCAATATAAAGGCAAATAGAGGAGAGCTGTGTTAGTCAAACATAAGTTATTGGGCTGAGAACAGAGCAAATGGCTGAAATGACAGGAGATGCTGCAGAGAAGGTCAGGTTATACAGTGTAATGATCCCCTTTGGTCCTCAGCAGGTGATTCTGTGAAACCCTGCTCCTGCTGCAAGTCTCTGGTTCCTGGAGCCCTATTGATTTATTTGTAAGACCATACACAGTAATGATACCTGTGCATGATTACTGATAGCACTTGGCCATGAATGATGTCAGTAAAAACGTGTTTAAGTAGAGTTATGACTTGCATGTTTTTAATTTCACGGCGAGATCAAGGCCTAAGGAGGAGAACAGGCATATTAATTTCCTAATGGGAAAGCATAAAGTGCATTTTTGTTCACTGTTTCCCACCACTGGTATTACCAGTGCAGCTTCTCTTTAGCAATAAAAGAGCTGGAACAGAAAAGTCCCAGGAGCTGTAACTGTAACATCAAAAATCTGTTGGTTTTTTTCAGAGGCCTCGAGCTGGCACTGTGCTGTATGCTGACATTCACATCACAGCTCTCACTGAGGAGAGGCTGCTGATGTCACTGGGAATTTCCATCAGGAGAAGTCCATTATTGTGTTGACTCATGATGATTTACAGATGATCCCCATGCAAGTCAATTTTTTTACAAAAAATCAAGCAATGTCATAAAGTAAAACCACCGTTCAGAGCTCACCTATTTCTGATTCTGATTCCTGACTGTAAAATGGACATTTATTGTGTACTTCATAAAATGATGCAGTTGGCTTTTTGCTTTCAAGCAACATTAAGAAAAAATGAAAACTATTAAATTACAGTATAAATATCCTGGAGACCAAACTATAAAGTATTGCAGCCCAGCAGAGCCTACTGTTTCACATCCGTGCATTTTATTTCACATGCACGTAACAAAATGGGTGTTTAAAGAAATCTGTGTCATACAAACTTGTATTATCAAATACTAATTTTTGATAGCACAATACAAGTAAAAATCCATCTAAATATACAGAAGGGAAAACCTTGCATTTCTATTATGTATACCCTTCTGGTCTTAGTAATATTTTGGGTGTTGAGTTTTGACAGCTTTTCCTTGTTATCCAATTTTCAAAATAAAATCCTGAAAAATACCTGAAGTTGTTCACCAGTATAAAATAGTTATTTGTATGACATTTCCTACTTTCTTCTGTAATCAAACACAGTGTGATGAGATTTGGGGGAAAAAAAGCCTTCAATTATATATCAGAAAACATACCACCCACTTAGTAAAATAAAGTCAGGAAAACTGATTTTACTTTCAAAATGACTTATGGTGTCCTATAACAAATATTCATGTTCAATTGTATTAATATCATTATTTGAGCCAGAAATATTGTTTTAGCAGGCAATCTGTCCAATAACATTTGCAAACATCCCATAAAGGGGATTTTGGTTAAAAGAAAGGGTTTGCTATACATATTTTATTGCTACTCTATCAGTTTCTGGTTTGTTATTATTAAAAAGGTATTTGCTTTGCTTAGTCTTTGCCTATTTGCTGTTCATTAGTCAATAACAAATTTGAGTCATGTGATAATGTCAAAGCTGGCTGACAGGATAAGTAAAATTATATAAATGACCACTGAGGCATGAATTGTAAATAACTATCAAACATAAATACACAGTTAATGTACGAATACAGGTTACATTCATGTCAAAATGCACTAAAAGACTCACACAAGACTCAGTGAACCCAAAAAACTAGGAATTTTAGAATTTTACAAATATATTGCCCCAACAAAAAGTACAATTTTAAAAATAGTTATTTTCTGTTGGCATATTCTAAATAATGCCATGTTACTGTAAAACAACTCAAATATTCTAACGTTTAGTAAATGGACTAAGCAGTGTTTCCAAATGACTGGTTAATGCCCTGTCATTCTGTTCACTTGGCATTTCCAAAGGATTGCTCAGATATTTTATTCACATGTTGAAAGTTGCAAGTGGCAACCATTTGACTGGATAAAATCCTACAGATTAAAAAACGTACAGATTAGGTATTTACAGGTTTAGTTTCACAGTTTAGGAAGTCTTTACAATTATATTAGCAAAGAAAACAGGCAAGGTAAGGCTTGCTTCTGAAATAGCAGCTTCATTTACACCAGCAAACTTTTGTTTAAGAAGTTGAGGAGTTTTCCAGAGGCTTTAGAGAAGTCCACACAAATATCATCTGTAGCCCTTCCCTGCTCCACTGAGGCACTCTATCAGTCACCCTAGGACAGAAGCTCAGGGAAATACTTCTGAACTTTATGGAGGGATAATTAATTTTGAATTCTGACATCTTACCATGTATTTCAGGTAGAGCAAAGCAATTCTAGGAGAAAAGTAAGAAATCCCTCAGCCCACTGATCCCAGTGCCTGCACGGAGCCTGTCCTGCTCTGCACTTCAGGGATGCTCACAGACCACCAGCTCTGTCCTCTGGGGGTTTCTCTGTGTGCTGGAGGTTTCTCAAGCAAGGATCTTGGCCCTGATTTGGATTAGTGCTTTCTTCCAGCACGTTCAGCTGTGGCTGTAATGCTTTGTGGCCCTTGGTGGTCTCTACCAAGGCTATTTCTTGTTGAAGTCTAACACTTCTAGGAGGATTTTCATTGCAAGTTTTTCCAGGAATGTTATTCACAGATAGTAGATACTTCACTGAATTTCATATTAACAAGCTGTGATGTTAAATAAAGTACTAAAAATCTTAATCAAAGTTATGAGTATCAACAAGAAGCAAAGTAGCTGATAGATTAGCTGCTGAACAAAAGTTTTCTCTGATTAATTATATTATAGTGCACTAATTTAGTTTCCTCAATCTGTAACTTCAAATATCTATACTAATTAGTTGCCAACCTACAATATAATAAATGAGATAATGAAATAAAGATGTTTTAAATATCCATTTCTATTACATGCACAATTTGAAGCATGTTAACAGACAAGATGAATTCTGATTATTTTTTCTTAAGGATATATTAGCATATCATTATGTACATGAATGCCAAATACTCACTTCCCCACAAGAATAATGTTCAATTGCTAAATCCACAGGAATTTGAAAATAAAGCAAAATACTGCACCTTAGATGAAGGCTGGCATGGGTTAAGTTTACAGAGACATGACACCTTTCTCCATCACATTTTCACCTGCTCATGTGATGCACAGTTTTGCTTTGATGGAAAATTCCTTTGGGTCTTCTTGGTGTAAAGCTGTTGGTGCTCACAGCAAAATTTGCAGAGGAAGTGGTGAACAGAGAATGTTTTCACTTGGTTGTTAAACCAGAGAAATATCCACAGCATTTTTCACAGTTCATGAAAGGGACCATCAATTTCTGTTAGCTTTGTTCAATTTGGGAACAAGTTATACAAGCTTATTTTCTTCTATGAATTTGGTTGGGGAAAAAAAAATGTTCTTTTCTGAATTTGTTTTAGAAAACTGAGCCCTTAGGTTCCAAATTTAGATTGAAGGAATTGTAATATTCCCCATGGAAGCTGAAGAAACTCTTAAGGAGCCTTAGACTGAGGCAGTATTATTTATTTTCCTGAAAGCAGTGATGACAGTCAAAGCATGAGCAGTGTGGCTTGTTTTATATATCAACCTTGCATGTTTTCCTGGCAGCTTTGTAGTTTGTCATCCACAGCTTTGCCTCCAAATAGCATGAACTTTGAGGACAGCAAGATGAAATGAAAGACTCTGTGCCTCCTATAGAGAAGAAGCACTGCCATCAAGGAATAACAGAATATCTGTTTATTCCACTTTATGTAGCCTAAATTGTGGAAAAATATTTCATTACTAGTGGAAACATAAGACAACTCAGGTAATGGTAGTATAATTTGTTGTTACTATTTGGAGTGAATCTGTGAGTAATCTAGCTCCTACAACAGATGAAATCATAAAAGAAAATACTAAATGCAAAATCTGGTATACAAAAGCAAAGAATGATCTGGAACAGCTGCAACAGCTTATTATAAATACTTGTCAGAATTGTTCAGCTCGAGCAGTGTGTGCCAGCTGGAGTGCAGTTGTTCTGAGAGGGAGGTGAGCTGTCCTTCCTCTCCACGTGGAGAAACAATGCAGATAAGGAGCAGAAACACAGAAAGTGCCCTGGAATTTCACTGCAATGTTTGACTGCTGGGAGGATTCTCACAAACAGAAATGTTCCACCACTTCAGGCAGGGCTGCCAGAGCAGCTCCTGGGGCACACAGGTGAGCTTCAGGCTTCTATCACTGCAATAAACTGATAACCTTTATCAGTTGTTGGGGTTGTTTTCCCTCCCACAGGTGTGCTCAGTGCTACTGTCCAGGTACAACCTGAAGAATTTTCTCCTCATTCTGCCAGGGACTGAGAGAATTGGGAATTGTACCTGCCCTGAACAGCTGCATTTGTGACAAGACACATCCCTTCACATCCCATTTACAACTTACCCTGTCAGGCTAGCATGGAGAACATTAGTTTGCAAGGTGATAAAGATTCTTACTATGTGAATTGGAATGGAGATACAAACATCCACCAATGTTTAAAATAAGTGCAAAAGGGTCTTTTCATTAATTAAAACTGACATACACTGAGTTTATTAGTCTGAAGTTCTACAGCATGTCAGCATTATGTAAGAATCATTATAAATATGCTGGAAACACAGCATGAGACTAAGTTCATAGAGACTTGCAGTTATACTGGTCAAACAGCACTAATCAAACTGTTTTATTTGATGTTTGATCTAAAGCCCATGAGAGTCTGTCTATTGCATTCAGTGGGCATGGAGTTCAAACCTTGATGAAACAGTACTTGATCCTTGTATAATTCCATTACTTATGTTACTTGATGAATATATATTTCTTAGATAATTCTTTACAAGTAACTACCAATAGGTAGGACACTTAAACTCAGGCCACTTATTCTTATAACTTTCCTTTTTAACTCTTTCAAATCCTGTTTATTACTGCCTCCCTGCTTCCCTAGTATCAGGGGAGAAAAGGGGTTTTTCAGTAACAAGGAATATTTAGATACCACTCAAAGACTCCTGCATGCTGTTAGCTACACTGCATTACATGTATTATGTTCATTTTGCAAATGCTATTTTAGCCACTGGTGTTTTATTAAATCATCTGCTGTAGTGTGGCCATATTTTACTGGGAGTTGCAGGTACCCAACACAGCCATGCATCTCAGCATAAAGGTGGCATCTGCTCTTTTCACCACATTTGCTGATGCTTGGTGAGGTTGATTATTGTCATCACAGTCACACAGAATCTGAGACTGGCTGAGGTTGGCAGCACCTCACAAACTGGAACTGTAATTGGACAATTAAACCTCAATATACAAATGGACCAAAACATAAAAATGTGAGACCTCGTGACTGCTCATTCATTTTGTGACCATTTTGTGTCCCCCTTGGTTGTAGCCCTGGCCAGGCCCTGTCCTGCCCAAGGTGTATCCTAAGGCCTATCAATAAATATCCATTTTATTGTCCAGCTCTGTCCAGTCTCTGTTTCAGGGCAGCCTTCCCAAAGCATCAGCAGCAGCCTCTGGGGATCATCTTGTCCCTGCTCAAGCAAGGCCATCTCAGAGCTGTTGCTCAGGACCACACCCAGACAATTCCTGAATGTCTCCAGGAGTGGCCACCCTGCAGGGACCCTGCTGCAGGACTGTCACATCCCAGGACAGCACAGAGCCCCTGCTCCAGAGCTGTCACATCCCAGGACAGCACAGGGACCCTGCTCCAGGGCTGTCACATCCCAGGACAGCACAGAGTCCCTGCTCCAGGGCTGTCACATCCCAGGACAGCACAGAGCCTCCTGCATTTCACTTTGTGCCCATTGCCTCTGGGCCTGGCATTGGAGGATCACGGAAGGAAGCCTGGTTCCATCTTCCTCACAGCCTCCCTTGTGGAATTCACACACATTCCTGAGACCCCTTTGACATTCCCTGTGACAGGCTGGATAGCTGAACAGTCCCTGCTCTCCTGTGGAGATGATTCAGGCCCTTCAGCACTTTTGTGGCCCTTTGTGGACTCTCTCCAGTACTTCCAGATCTCTTTTATACTGGGAGCCCAGAACTGGACACAGAGCTCCAGATACCACAAGGATAACATTTACTCACAATAATACATAAACTGAAGCGTACTGTTACTGAATTATGAGAACTTATAGCTAAAAAATAATTAGGAAAATTGGAGTCAAATGTTTGTATGTACAGACACAAAGGGAATGAGATTTCAGGTGCATAACTGGGTAGATGAATATAGAGAACTTTTCACATGCTAAACAATACAATTGGTGGAGAGGATGAAACATGGCAAAACCATCCATTAATAAATATCTATTTTCCTTGACAAATGCCTAATTATTCAGCAGAGTTATTTAATGTTCTGTATTAAGCTAAGAGGCACACAAATTAAAATACTTACATCAGTGGGCTCTGCTCAGTATTCCCTGCTCACTCCCACCAAAACATTCACAAACCTCAGCAGAGAATTTTCCTGAGATCAACTATCAACTATACAATGTTTTGTACCCTGCATATGAGCCCTTAAATCTCTAAAGTTGATTTTTCTACCAAACCACAAAACTGTCTTTCTATCCTTCTGTTAAGCATCCTGTCTGTCCATGTACTTTACCTCTTACATATACCAAGATATAACTCAAAGCTAAAGAATGAAAATATCACAGTTTACGCAAAGAAAAAAAAAAATTAGTCTTTATTAAACAAATAAAGCCAATGAGAAGTGCATATATTCCAGGTGAAATAGGAGGCTTGAATTGGAAGCCCATGGAAACACTTGAAAAGCAGCTGATCACAGCCATAAAACCAGAGAAAACACTTCCAGGCAAAGCAGCAAGCCTGTAAAGGAGAGAGGGGATCTACCGAATCAACAGCAACTGAAAGGAACCACTGTGCAGAAAAGTGGCATTGCAGAATAGTTAAATGACAAGTCTGTAAAGATTGACCCCCCTCCAAAAAAAAAAAAAAAAAAAAAATATATATATATATATATAAATACCTCAAAAGCTAATGGTCCATAATGCTTGATGCCAACAGAATGAAATCAAGTAAAGGAAAGGGATGAAACAAGGGTCAATGACAATTTATTGTATGGTATTAATTTAAGGGAAATAAAGACCAGGAGGATTTAGCCACACTAGAAAATCGTGTACTGATTAACAGTAAATTGGTAACTGCACCAGCTTGGAAGTTAACAGCACTGAATAATAATGAACATAAAAAGTAAGTAGCTGAACTTCTCACAAAATATGCTATTTATTTTTATATCAGGGCAAAATGGAGAGGGTAAAAATGTTCCTGTCCTAAAAAGTAAGACAAACAAAATCTGTATAACCAACAAACAGAGCACTTGTAGGACAAATATATTCATCAAACACCAAAACAATGCTATGAGAGGGTCAAACATCTTTAGTCTCCAATTTGCTGTATGAAATGAAGAAGCATTGAATTGGAACATGCAGAGATCACATTCCACATATTCTAACACATTATGTGCCAGTGGAATTAGCTATGAATTTGCCCTAGAAAAATATGTTTTAAATTACACAATATCTACATTTATGTCCTAATCTTTTTTTTTTCCTCACCTAAGATCAGCTTCTACTCGATCTAGAAAATGGATCTTAATGACTCTGTGATTTTGACCACAACTGAGATTATTTGGCAATGCCACCCCTATCATGGGACAAGGAGAAGGGAGGGTTATCAGAAACCACACTTTTCTCCTAAGCTTTTTATGCTTTTTCTGTGTGTCAATAACAATGTTTTCATGTATTTATCAAAACAATGCAGCCACAACACCTTGCAGCACTTCCTTTCATTGTGGAATCTGATAATACTTCACATGCTTTGAGTCTCCCATCTGGAGCAGTGTGTGCCATAGAGCTTTCTGCCTAGAGGCTGGATTCAGGGCAGGACTTCCACCTGATTTGTAAGGATTTCACTAGACAGGAGGGCAGGGGTTACAATAGCCAGGTTTGGATGTGAGCATGTTTAACTTGATCCTCAGCTCCCAGCCTGCCTGCTTTGGCTCTGAGGAAATCTATCCATGTACCTGAGAGTGGGGCCGTGCCAGGCTCATCCCATTCCTTCACCCTACAGATGCCTCTCCTCACTGCATTTATACCCAGAAACCATTTAACACAAAGCACAGACCCAGTGCAGAGACATGAAAGCTGAAAGGAAAGGCTTCCTGTGCTACAGACCATGGTACTCCTGGTACCCTCTCTCACCCGTGGAATAAAGCCTGAATCCCCTTTGACATCATGGCAGAACTTCAGCTGGAGTGTAAGAGTAACTTGAGTGAAAAGACCTTGAACTCAGGCTCTCTGTTTCCTGGGAGAAAGCTCTGGTTTTAGCAGATGAAGCAGATGAAGGTATTGTAGTCATGATAAATTAAGGGTACAATCAAAACTTGCAGGGAAAGTTATTATCTTCCTAAGGCTGACTGAGGCAGTGACACCAAACCCTCTCTGTTTTCACGTCTGGAGATTTGTTGGTAGGCAGGGTGGGCATTGGTACTGACACCATTGCCTTCCAGTGGGCTCCAAATTGATATGAGGGGCTGTCAGAGCCACCAAAGGAGGGCTAGGAAGGGAGACAGATCAGCCCCAAATCAGAGTGCCATTTTCCCTTCCAAATCATTGTACACCATCATCTCTAATCACCTCCAGGCCAGTGACGAGCATGCATTAAGCCATTCATGCAGACTGTGTTAATTATTCTTACACATCACTGCAAGGTTACATGAGATATATGCATTCATGTATGGCAAAGCTCCATGCCAAGGCACAAACATTCATTTGACAGTTGCAAGGTTTTGGTTTCTTTTTTTTTTTACTTTTTAAATGTTTGAGGTGAGGGTAATTTAAATATAATTAACACCATGGCAGGCTATCCTAACAAGCCTGGGAAAATCCATCACTGTCCAGGGGACTCTCCCCAGCCCATCCTAAGGGTAACAAATGCACTTTCACTTGGCTAAAACCCATCTGCCTGGGAGCTGGGAAGATGTGCCTGCAGAAAGGGAGGGTGCTGCATGCCCAGCCCTGCTCAGGGAGGTGCCATGTGTGGAGAAGAGCCCCGAGCTCCCAGGCAGCTCAGCACCTCCACTGCTGCCTCTGGGGCACTCTGCTCTGCTCACTCAGGTCCCAGAGGGGCAGAACCCCCCTTTGGAAAGAGCACAGGGGCAGGAACAACTGACACAACCTGCTAAGTTCTGCACAACCTGAGCATGGGCTTTCAGGAAAGCATTTTTTGATTTATATTGCTATACTTCTTACAAGTTCATTACTGAATATAATGCTTAGATTCTATTTTTTGATATGAACAATAACCTATTTCTTAGCCAGTCTCTCTTGCAGCCAATAACTATTGTCTCTTTTGTAAACTGCAGCCCCTCTTGTTGCCAGTAATATGTGATTTGGGGGAATGATTTAAATGACAAAATGCTAACTTGCAACAACAAAAGAAATGACACAATATAAACTAAGCTTTAATAACTAAAAAGATCTTTAATTAAAATCGCTTTCTATTCAGGGGCTACAGTTTTCTTTAACCAGCTGCCCTATGAAAGTTATTACCTAAAGTTTTCATTTTCCCAGTACACAGCTGCAGAAAAGATTTTATTCTGGTGAATGAAGGGCTGAACAACAGCAAGGACAAAGCTCACTTAAACTAACAATGGAGCCGTGGCAAAAGTCATAACCTTCTGCTGTCTTAGGGGAAGCACACTTTCTGAATATAATCTCTCTGATTATGCCTAGTATGCAAAATGCAGTTTTATAGCTGCAGCTCAAATAGATTTCAGCATTGCCACTGAATACTAATCACTGATGCAAAAAACGTACAGCTCCCTCAAGGCATTTCAAAAATCTTGATTATTTAATCAGTGCTCTTGATTTATAAGGCGAGCTGGTTGATGACTACCAAAATGTGACACATTGGACACTATCCAGATGGAATGCCAGTTTTCATTTGAGGTTAAAGAGGTAAAACTCTACAAGAGAGGTTTTCCAGTACCCTGGACCAGAGCTAGAGTTATATCAGATGATAAATAAAACCTGGCAGTTTGGCTTGCACATAATATTAAAACAGAAACTTCACTGAATCGTCAGTTGTAAAATGAAGTAATCAACTTTCTTTCTGATTATTCTCCATTTCCACTGTGGTCTTTTTATTTATTTCATGTCTTCCATCTTTATGTCCTCTTACATTTTTAAACAGCATCACTTTACCTTTTTTCAAATATATATGGTCAGTGCTGCCTTTTCATAAGCACTAATTTCCCAACCAGCAAAATTTGAACAGTTCAGTTTCTTTTCCCTATAACAACATATATAAAGGTATGATTTTTGAAAATATTTTTGTATCAACATCTCTATAGGGAAACATGGGTATATCTAACAATAAATGAAACTCCTGCCTTAAACAGCAATAGAATTACCAGATTTTTTTAAGAAACTGATGCATAAGTTATATTAATTTCTGAACAGGTTTACTTCTGAGTTGCTTGGGCTTTTACAGTCCCATGACCATCTTTAATTGTCATCAGTGATTTTCTGTTATGGAAGGATTCCATATGGAATTTCCAATGTTTTTTTCTATTAAGATTTCAAGGAGCAGAACAATGTCAGCTTGGGACAGCAAAGAACTAAATTCTTCTTTAAATTTCATTCCAGGCCTGGCCCCTCGAAGCCAGCACCACTTTGGGGACATGGTTATGTGGATATGGAGCCAAATGTTTCAGACTCATTCTGAAGGTGTGGCCCTTGCTAGAAGCACTGACCAACACTTGTATTCTAAGCAAAGTCACAACTACAGAGAATTATTTTACTCAGATCCATTTTGGTACTGCAGGTGGGCAGCAGCAGGGAGCACCCAGAGGTGGCAGTGGAGCCCCCAGAAGTGGCAATGGAGCCNGCAATGGAGCATCCAGAGGTGGCAATGGAGCACCCAGAGGTGGCAGGGAGCACCCAGAGGTGTCAGTGGAGCACCCAGAGGTGGCAGTGGAGCACCCAGAGGTGGCAATGGAGCATCCAGAGGTGGCAATGGAGCACCCAGAGGTGGCAGGGAGCACCCAGAGGTGTCAGTGGAGCACCCAGAGGTGGCAGTGGAGCACCCAGAGGTGGCAATGGAGCATCCAGAGGTGGCAATGGAGCACCCAGAGGTGGCAGGGAGCACCCAGAGGTGTCAGTGGAGCACCCAGAGGTGGCAGTGGAGCACCCAGAGGTGGCAATGGAGCATCCAGAGGTGGCAATGGAGCACCCAGAGGTGACAGTGGAGCACCCAGAGGTGGCAATGGAGCACCCAGAGGTGGCAGAGGGCATCCAGAGGTGGCAGGGGTCCCCAGGCAGTGGCAGCACAGCTGCCTGTCAGGGAGCAGCCTGTGCCCAGCCTGTGCTCTGTGTCCTGACTGGGATTTCTCTCTGAGCCAGCAGTGCTAAAGGCAGCAATGAGCACAGATAATCACAGCCATGGCCCGTGGGCATCATACCAGCCTGGCAGCACTGGATGGGCACCCACCTACAGGGGTAACCCCAGGGAAGGCTGACTTGGAGATTAAAATCACCCTCACATCCCACATATCAAGCCTTCTAAACCCAAAGTGATGGAAATTGTGATCCAAACGTGGGAATTTGGTGGAAAATCTAACTATAAATAAGCATTAACATTATGAAAAGTCATCATACCAACACACTGAAAAACTACTAATACTCATAAAACGTTGTTTCCAGTCCTCATTTTCAGAAGTTTGCTAGCAAAGCCATCAGTGTGGATTCCAAGAGCATGGCCAAAGGAGTCCCAGGAGCGTGTGGCTCCTGTGCCCAGCACACCCCCAGAGCAGACAGACGTGTGTGGCAGCTCTGCCCACGTCAGCAGCCCCTGTGCCAAGCTGCTCCCCCAGCTCTGACAGTGGCACCTCCACACCGGCCTCGCCTCCAGCTTTTGGCAAAACTGCAGATTTGTATCCTGTTATGGAGCCAAAACATTTTAATAACTGCAAGAGTTCACTTATAAAATCTGTGTAGTTTGGGTGTGTGCCCTTCAAAATCCTTTCTCTGTACGTGTAGGGTTTTTTTTATCATCTGAAGCTTTTTGAAAGAATGTCTCACTTGACTGGGCTTGTGGGTAAGACAATCGTGGGGCAGTTCAAATTGCTGCATTATTCCATTTTCTGTCAGGAATCCAAAAAATCTGCTTGAAACACAGATGGCTTTTTCCCTGTCATCATCCACCTCCTCCGCTGATCTCCTCACCATTCCAACCACATTTCTCTGGGTCGGTATCCTGGAGTAGGGAAGTTTTGCACCTTCTATTTTCAGGGAAGAGCTACAAGCTGCTGGTGAGGGTGTTTTGATGATGGAGGAGACAGTTCTGCTGCAGACAGCACTGCTGGGTCACTGCCTCGGGCTCGGGTGCTGCAGGCACAATGTCAGAAATATATCACAAGTCCTCCCAGGCCTTGTGCCATGAGGACAGCATGACAAAAATAGCTTGGAGGGATTATGTCCCCACGTTCCAGTCTTGCATGGCAGCAGCCACGCAGCAGGAAAAACACTGGAGCCAGAACTTGGCTATGCAGGTTAGTGGTTGCACTGCAGGGGAGGCTGCTGGGCAAATCATAACCTCAGAAGAGATGGGAATCTCTGTTTCCACAAAGCAAATGACACCATTGCTCCTCCAGTCTTGTCCTTCCCCCATGTCCCACGCTGCCTCACTACGTGCAGCCTGTCAAGGGATCAAAAAGCCATTTCATAAAGGGCTCCATAGGTTTGGAACCTAGAAAAGGGATCAAGAATATTGTGCTACTACCATGCCTGGCTGTTTCTGCTATTTAAATTGGGGGAAAATTTCAATTCTCCTTTGCTGGATCAAGCTAAGCAAAGTTAAAGCCAGTTCTGGATGCATCTGGAGCATGAATGGGAAGTCCCTCTGTGACACTCCTGGTATAAAATCCCCAGGACAGGGACTGCAGCCAACTTCTCTACGTCCTGGTACAGTCACACATTTTGTAATCAATCCTTCTACTTCCCTCTCCATTCCATCAAACTACTTTTTAAAAAAAAAATAAAAAATCCCTAAAACATTCTTGGCAAAGCATCTCATAAGAATTACCCACTGGATGGGGCTTGTGGCTAACAGAACATCACAGAAAATTGTCTGAATAATTCCATGCACCTGACACCAGCAGAGGCTACAGATCCATTAGGTCAGGACAGAGAGATGATGTATTTGAATAAATTTTGGTCTGCTATTTTTTATATGTGTGGGTAAGTGTACATGAAAGCTGAAAATAAAATTATTTTTAAGTGTTGTTAAATTAACAATGTAAAAATCTATGTTTAAAGAAGAACTTTTCTGTTTTCTTGCTGCACCCTATGCTGCACCTGAAACAGGAACTTGGGTTTTTTCCCAGTTGACAATACAACCATAGGAGGAAAGATCCACAGACTTTCTGTTCTTCTGAGAAGTTGGGTTTAAATACAAGCTCAGCATTTCTGACTCTGAACAAAGAACTTTTTACAGAAGTAAAAAGCAATATCCTAATATTGCCCCACAAAATTCTACTTCACAAAAATTACCAACAGTAACACCAATACAGATAAAAGCTGTACCTGAAAACATTTTACACATGTAGGATTTTAGTGCAAACACTAATAAATTCCTATTTTCAAGAGTTATATTGATTCCAGTCTGAGTCTGACATGTGAGAATATCCTATCTGAATACAGGGAGCAGGAAAAAAGACTACTCCTTTCCAGAATTTATACATGCACTGTATATCATTAAAATAGAAAGTAGCAATAAATTGAATTTATTAGTGGGAAACTTACAATTTTTTTTTAGGATAACAAAAGGGCAATAACATTTCAATCACTGGGAAATTTGAATGTTTCTGAAAATATACTGCAATATATGCATTAAAAGTAGGGAGAGGTAATCTATCTCCTTCCAGACAGATTATTCTGATTTTGAAGAACAGAGAACTGAGACTTTATTCCTTCAGTTTACACACACACCTTTGTCAGAAATAATAACCCACTTCAAAGGCAAGAAGTTTCATAGTGCTTAATTATGTGACCTCTAACACGTCCTGCTGATTGAATTCACATGATCTTATATATTTGGGTATCAGAAGCCCTTTATGTTTTCTTAATTAGAAACATAGATTCAATGCAACTTGCCAAAAAAATAAATTAAATCCATATACATCACCTCTGAGCAATCGCCCTGATTGAACAGAGCTGTTTAAATCTCTGTGGTTGGCAGTGTTCATCAGTGAATTTGTTTACAAAGTGGAAAGAATGAGATGCTGTCAAAGAATGAAAAATAAAAGCTAGATTTCTGGGGAAGGAGACATCAGTCTTTTTCTATTTGTAAATGCTGACGAGCAGGGTTTAAGGAGGGCTAATGTCATGCATTCATCTTAATTAAAGAGCTAATTGCTCGTGGATCCTGATTTGGTTAGCTGATCTTAGTACCACAGAAAGCGTTTGCTTCCATGTATTTTATTGACTGCTGTAATGACATCATCAGCACGGCCAGGATTTATTCCTGCCACCCTAAACTCGTAACTTTAATAGCCTCCTACATGATAAAACTTTCAAGAGAGAAGGAGTTCTTTAGCATGGTACAGAATACCAAAAGGCCTGTTCAGAGCCTGTTACAATGTCTCAGTTCAGCTGTCATTGAAGTATTACTTCAAAGTCTAGAGTCGCAAAGATAAGTAAAAAGTAATTTTAAAGACTAGTTCTTGGCAAATGTGTATATGGAAATAGCCTAAACCATCGAAAAATCACATATTGAATAGAAGCAGGAGACTTATTACTATTCAGTTTTTCCCATCTGTAGTCATAGTCAAGTAAGCACTGACACAAAAACAGACAGGTGAGGTTCACAGCATATTCTAGGGATTAAACACCAAATTGCTTTAGTCCTGTGTTTTACAACACAGAGGGGAAACTCAGATCTGAAGAAAGACCAGTTAACTAACTAGAAAGTCTCTGAGGTTTTTCTCTATAATGTCTTTAACATTTTCTGCAGTTCCTGATGCTATTTCTTGAAGATTTTTCACAAATATTAAATTAAATTTTACACAAGAGAAAAATGGACAGTACTGGTGCTGTTTGATTGATCAACTATGTGGTACTTAAAAATTAAATAAGAGACTCCGTTACAAAACATAATACATTGTATTCACTTATCCTGGTAATGAGTCTTCAGAACTGATCTATTCATGTCCTGCAGCTTTCAGGGGATCAATTTCTGTTGCTAATAACACCCATAACTTACACAAAGGGTGGAACCAGCTCCTAAAAAGCACCACAAACCAAATATAGCTCACTGTAACACAGACACACTTGGTGTGAGCACACACTCAGTTTGGGAACAATCCCAGGGTAGCTCCTGTGCTCTCTCCTGAGATATCTAGAAGGCACTAAGGATACTGTGATAAGGTGCTACAGCTCATCTAGTTTTATGTACTTCGCAATGAACTTCACTTTGAGGGGTTTTCTATGCAGTTTAACTTTTCAGATGACTGATTCAGAGACCAGTGCTGGCTCCTGTGCTTTCTCTGACAGACAGGAGACCTTTAGTTCTGCAGGTTCCATGTTTTCTCACAAGTCTTTATGTAAAATATGATCTAAAAATATCGAATACCCTCTGTATTATAGGAACACAGAAATACATTGCCCCTCTCATGGAAAGGCATCAGGCAGTCCAGGACACAGAAGTGAGGGTGCTGCAGTGGGTTCATGATACCAGAGAATGGGAGCAGACCAGAAGAGGAACCAGCCTGATGCTGCCCCCAAACCAATCAGCCCTGCAGAGAAGTCACAGGATCATGCTTCAGAGGCTGCTGCCCTTTTGGGTCTCCAGCACAATGCCATGTGGCTCAGGTCCACTCCTCAGCCAGCCCATGCACCTCTACAGTCACACAGGAGTGTGCCATGGATAAAGGGAGCAGCCCTGGGGAGCAGCAGATTTGTTGGCTGTCACCAACTCTACAACTGCCTGCATGGGTGACCTTTAACAAGTGCTTTCAGCTCATTCTGTCCCAGTTATTCCCCAAACCACCTGTATCACCTCTCAGAGATATTGGGGATTGATTCATGGGTAGATGCTGGCTGTGGGTTAAACAGTGCTGTTATTTCTGAACAATTCCCTGCTGGAAAAGGCAGCACCAATAATGTCTGAGGTTACAAACAGAGAAGACAACAACTGAGGCTGGATGAGACTAAGGGAGTCCCAACCCTGAGCTCAACACAGGGGTCATTCCAGTCTTGAAGAATGTATGGATGTACACTTCACAGCCTCCCTGGGAAAGCTGCTCCAGTGCTGGACTACCCCAGAGCAAAGATTTTTTTTCTCACATCAAGGCTCATGAATAGGGAGAGGGTGGTCATGACAGCAGAGTTTTTTCACTAGAGTTCACATGTTACTCATCATCTTCACAGGACAGCTCCCAAAAAAAAAAAAAAAACCAAACACCAAAAAACCCCCTCTTTAAATTAAAAATTATTCCAGTTTTATTTACACTGAGAAAACTACCCATTCAACCTTTCTTCACATACTTCAGCCTGTTTAGTGCACAATCCCTAAGAAGAATGACAAGAATAAAACTAATAAACCTGCTCTGCCACTTGGGACCCTGTGGAACAGCATTACAGAATCCCTTTCACATCAGGCAGGGCCCAGGGGCAGCCTGACAGTGCTGTGCCAGGCAGCTGCAGCCCTGCCAGGAATCATTCCTGAGCTCCAGAGGCAGGGACACACTCCTGAGCTCAGAGATCCCTGCTGCTCCCATGGGTCACTCTGGGGTGGGGCACACCCTGTCACAGCCTTCCAACCATCCCAAATATCTTCCAAGATATTAAACATACAGGTTGGAGGCTTTGGAAACACTTGTAAGTAGCTGTAACTTTTTTATTAATTTCAAGTCTCTTCCATTATACCCAGTTTGTTTTCTCATGCCTCTGCATAAACTACAAAGCTGCTTCATAAACACTTGAAAAAACTAAAAATGTCCTTGGATGTAGACTGTGGACTAGGAGTAGTGACTGTCCCTTTTGAAAGCTACTTTACATAACATTAAAATAGAATGTCACTAAAGAGAAAAGTGCAACCTTTTGTTGTTCAGTGGAAACACTTTGGATAATGCTGAAATAAAATCTCTAGTGGCTTGTGAAGTAGTTAGTCCAGTTGTTTAGCAATAACACCTTTTGATTTGTAAAGCTTCTACAATACCTAAAATAATCAGAGAGAAGAAAGTTTAAAAAGTTTTCTCTAACTAGCTAAAAACCACCTGCTGTAGCTTGAATCAAAGTTCCTAAGAACAACCTTCTTTTGAGATAACACATTTTTGAATTACTACACTGTAATTTTTTTACACTGCATCAGGCAATGGCTACTGCAAGTTCTTACAACATTACCAGCTTCCTAATAAACATGTGCATGAAGCGGAACAAGGCATACAAGTTATAATTCTTTGGCTGTGCCTGGTAACATAAACAGGTCTGATACCATCAGAGGAAGAATTGAGGAATTAAACCCTCCAAAAGACTGATGTAAAGGATTGGACATGCTAAAAGAGATGGTGAAAAGAGGCTGCTAAGAAATGGAACAACATTCAGGAGAGAAGCAATAGATCCACAAATGGAAATAAACATAACCATGAGAAAATGCTTTATCAACATAAGAGCCACAACAGAGCTGTGAATTTCAAAATAAGCAAAAACCTGTTTTTGAAGGAAAAAACAGCATGGTAGGTAGGACTTCAAAGAACTTACTATAATGGACAGAAGTGAATAATACAAAAAATACAAAGGAACAGAGACAAAAAAAATTTACTAAGACCAAGATGAACTGACTCTACATCCCTGCTATAACCCTGTTAACCCTTTGGTGCCAATGCTGTGATTTTAGTGATTACAGACAATAAATATTTCAGCACCTGACTGCCTCCAGTCAGCTCCTGAGCCTGCTCTCCATCCCTGCATCCCTTGCTGTATCTCTGGCAGCACCTGCACTTCCCTCCCTGGCTGGAGGACACAGCAGCTGCCCTGCTCAGCCCTTCCTCCTCCTGCTCCCAGCCCCAGGCTGAGAATGCACAGCTGACACATCAGAGAGAAGCCACACCATCACTGTGCCCTGGGTGGAAAGCCCACTTGATATTGTATTTCTAATTGCAGACAATAGGGAACAATGCATTCAAAAGAGGGGCACACAATAGGTAATTAAATGTCCTAGTGGTTCAAGGGTAGAAGATGCAGCTATTACATGAAATATCAGTTTTCTAAGGTCAAAACCAGCAACAAAATAAAAAATTTAACTGGATTAAAGGAAAACAGCAGGTAAAGCTATGGTTTCATGCAAAATGCACTGCAGCATTCTTGTGTCTTGGTTCATGAGAAGGATTTTTGCCACTGGCTTTTTGCCACTGGCTTTAGCAGAACAGAACTAGCTAGTAATGGACTAAAAGTTTTCTTCTTAGAAATTTCAAGAAAATTTTGATTCCTGAGAGAATACATAGTGCTATTGGTCTGCAGTAAGATAGGGTGGAGAAATGGAGTTTAAATGGTGCTAGGGAAGCTGAAAACTAACTGGCTTATATGAAAAACTATACATGGAAAAAGAGATTTAGGAAAAAAAAAAAAAAAAGAATTGAAGTTTAATGCTATATGAAAACAGACGTGGAATTTTCACGGAATTTACTTTCTGATATCTTTGCACGTGGATTTCTTTTCTTTTGTTGGCTGTTTTTCCAGCCAACAAAAGAAAAGACAGAAGATTTCCAGACAGTGGGCTTCAGAAACCTTTCTCTGAGCAAATATTTAGTACAAATCATAAACTTTTAAATGCCTATTTCAATCACCTTTTTCAAATAAGTTTGGTAACCATTGAAATGCATGTATTGTTTTGCACCACTATATAGCAAGCTGTAAAAACAAAATTCTGTTTACAGCAGAAGCAGATTTTCTATTTAGCCAGTCATTTTCACAGAAAAACCTTTACATGTCATTACTAATGACATTACAACCCTTCCCAGCTGCCCCCAAGACCTAGCTGTTTTGTAGCAGACAATATTTGACATCTTAGTTTGCAATCTCAGGAAAAGCCAAGAGAACAGACACTGTCCTGTCAGGAAAAAAAAGGGCTTCAGAAGCTGGTAAATATTTCACATTTCTATGGCGACGTGATCAAAATCGGAATGTTTGAATCAGGAGTTGCCTGCTTAGTGATTAATTGCAGATGTCAATACCAAGGGGTACCTGCAAGGCAATTAGCACTGTACTTGCCTAAATGTCACCACACTGTAAATACAGAATGGAAATAAATAGACAGATTGGCCTGGTGCATGTTGTTTGGATTTGGAACAGGAATCTTGGAAATGTGGTTCCTAACTGAGCCAATTTTTTATTGTGTTGCTGATATGCTACAAAAGACTTCTCTCTTTCTTTTCTCCTGGTGTACTGGGAGGTTAGTGCCACCCAACTCTCAAAAAGCCACGTAGCAATCCTTATTAACCAAATTAATCCTTATTAACCAAAGCCATCATCACACTGAGGAATCCCAGCAAAATAGGAAAACAAATAAGAAGGAACTGATACAAATTTCTGCAGGTAAGGCTGGAAATGCTGAGACTGAGGTAGAATTTTTTTGCCATTGGAACCTAAATTGATAAATTTCCTGGTACACTTCACAGTGGCTGTTTACTTTGATAATACTTTTCTGTCCTGTCTGCCCCAGTTTGCAGTCATGCAAACAACTGGGCAAGGAATCACAGCTACAGGCTGAGAGTTGAGGGGCAGACAAATAGAGGCTGATGTCACTGCTGTACAAGACTAAATATATATTACCATTGTATCTGTCAGATTGACATTTCATAGCTTAACTTCTATAAAAGGGAAACAACAACATTGACCACCTTCCTCCACCCCTTTTGAGGATTCAGTAATGTTTCTTCAGTAGATTAAAATCTGGAAAGTAATTGTTCCTAAAGACTGGGAGGAGGGATTTTCTTTTCATCTCATAGCCAAGATTTTATTTTTTTCCAGGATTTTCCTCCTCTAAACTATAACATATTAGCTGCTGGTGGCCTTTGAAAACTAGAGAATCAGATAATGCTGGCTCTCCTTCTTTCCATCTGCTAGCCTGCATAAGAAGAAAACTAATATATATATTAAATTATTTTTTAAAAAAAACAACTAATTAGTACAGATGCAGGAATCTCATGGCCATGAAGGATTTTGTGACAGAACTTCTTTGTTAAAGTAAAGCTCATCTAAAAATTTGGAAATCCTTGCCTGTAAAGGTCTTTCATTAGTAGCACATGCTAAACAATGATCACTGCTGTACGATGAGAGACAAATTAATGAATCAAACATTACAGATTTCATCACATTCGCTCATTTGCATTTAAGCTGGTTTCCAGCTCTGTCATGCATTTGCTTTTAAACGAGCCCCTGTGGATAGTGCTTCAATGTTTGATTCATTAATTTGTTTCTCAGTGTACAGCAGTGCTCACTGTTCAGTATACGGTGAAATACTTTGAAAATATTTGTTTTAACAACCTATCTTTTATTTTAACAAAGGAATAATAATCCTGAAGAAGGCAATGCTGGCCATTTTGCAACTCAGCCCCTGCCAAATCTCCCAGTTGCTACCCCAGCCCATCGTTATACCACTGTGATATTATCTGGATTAAATCTTCACAGCTTGCTTTCACATATTCTACAATTTCATAAAGCTTTGAGCCAGCTCTTTGGGTTGGAATTACGATGCCAAATTCAACTCCTGGGAAGTTAAAGGTGGCTTTAAGCCTTTGCTCTGCAATCCTTGGATCAGTCCCAAGCAGTGACTTAGATCAGGCTCCCGGACGCTCAGTGACATTCTGCCACCACTGTGCCCCTGCACCAGCTCCTCCACATTACAGCAGAGTGGGCTGCTTGGCAAAGCCATCTCTGGGAGAGCTGCAGAACTTTGGAACTGGTTTTTGGTTTGTAACAGCTTGAATTTGGTGACCTTACAGCACGCTGAAAGCACCATCTGTTTTGGAAGAAAAGACAGGCGTGTTCCCTGGCTGGTCAGTGCACAGGGAGGGGTGTTTTGGTAATTAGATGGGTGTCTGAGTTCTCAGCTTCCTGTCTGAACCTCAAATTTTGTGTGTTTGACTACCACATTGTAGTAGCAATCACTGCTCCTGTTTAATTCCAAAGAAATAAATCCTTATAGGTATAAAGGCACATTGCAGCCAGGCTTTTGGCCACGTACAGAAGGTGGCTCTGGTTATTTTCAGGTGGATTCAACAACTCTGAATCTCCACTTGCTGGAACACAAATCCAGTGGTCACCTGTGCTTTAGATGGCAAACTTAGGTGAAATTAGATCCAACCTAAGCAAATCATGCAGGGTTTATTTAAGCACGACAGATTGCTTATGCTACCTATGAATTTCCATCATTTGTTTCTTATCCCAGACCATGGGCTAATCTCTGTCAGATAGAGCTGAGGCAGAGTTTCCTCTGAAGAGGTGCTATGACAATCACCACAATTCTAGTTAACTCTGCCTCAGCTCTTTCCAATACTTGTATTTTTAGTTTTATTTATTCACTAAAGAAAACATTCATCAATGTGCAAACAAACAAACAAACAAACAAATGGTCTTCAACTGCGAGTATGACAGAGTCCTGCCATACTTCTCACTGATATCCTCCTCATTTAAAGAAAACTCACATATCAATTAAACTCACCTGTTAATTAAAAGCTTGTCTGGAAAATTCCTTGCTATTTGGAAGCAAAAGAAAGTGTAAAAACTATCTGAATGCTGGAGCTTTGAATTTTAATTACTTACTCCCAGGTTTGTTCGTGATCCCTCAGGTGTTGGCTGGGCAACAGCAAAGAATTGGAAAAAAGAAACAAAATTATTTTGTAATTCCTGCTGTGGGGAAGAAAATGTATTGAGAAGGCTTCTAATTTTCTCTTCTTATCTTGTTTAGATTTACTCTTTATTAATGTACTTATAAGGGAGTATCTGCACAAAAAGAAAAAGATTCTGGAAGATTACAGGCAACTACAGTGAATAATTGTTCTCCAGATTTGATATCTTTTTTTTTTTTTTTTAATAATATGAGCATTCCTATTGTGTTTGCCTCACAATGGAGAATACAATTATAAATGAGAATAATGCTTATACATTTGGAATAAAGGCTACAGTTTATCTCAGATCATCGATTATATATATGTATTAAATTTGATGTGCTGTTTATTTTATGTGCATGTAAATAGAAAAGACATTAGCAGTTTTAATAAAAACTTGATTTCTCTGCATAGGTACCCATATAATAATAGCTGGAGTTTTGACCATTTTCTTTCCTTCCTACATTTTTTTAGAAAGATTATCTTTTTTTAACAGAGCAGAATACTTCATCTAAAGAAAAGGAGTCTGTAAATGAAACATGGGGGCAGGGGATAGTTTTTCTTCATTAAATAATCACCCCCTCCAAAGTCACAATATTTTAATAACACGATTATTTTTTAGTGCCCCTTTATTAAGGATCAATATCTGAGATTCTGATTTGGATCAGCAAGTTTTCCATAAGGAAATATAATTTTGACATTTTACAGAGGAACTTAGAGATTGAATGAGGTTCCTGATGAATCTTTGCATTTGAAAAATTTGGACATCTTAGGTGAAGATTTACACAAGTTCTCCAAGAACTAGGATGAGGACTACCATTTTTTTTCTCAACATACACACAACATACATGCATCTGTTTAAATGGTTTAGGTTAAACTACTGAATGGATTTGCAGGCAACTAAATGACAAGAGAAAATGAAACTGAAGTAAGTCCACTAATGTTAAGTAAGTATTCTTCCTTAAGACACTTAAAAGTTTCAAACTGAAAAAAAATAGGTCAAAAAGAACATAGTTGGTAAGCAGTTTATATACTATGTATGAACTAAATCCATATTTATTGAGTGAAAATACTAAGCAGAAACTGAACACGTGTGAGTGGAACAATTTGAGTCTGGTATAGGTTGTAAGACAGTTAAAGAATCAGATGCTGCTTCAAAGTGCATTTAAGGGACTCATAATGTTAAACAGCCTAGATTTCTCTTGCATTAAGTTCATGATGAAGGTTTCCTCATCAAATGAACAAGACTTCATGAACTGTGACTGCACAAGTAATTTTTGGCTATTACACTCAGCTGAGTGCTGCTGGTTTAGCAGTATATGTTCAGTTATGTATTCAAGAAGAGACTTTTGCTCACTGTGTTCAGCTAAAAATTCTGAGCATTGTGCAAGTCAGTAATTTTAGTAGCCTTAAATGAATTAAAATATGGAAGTATATTAAGGATGGATGAAGAATAAACCATGAGAAACTCAGTCACAGTTTAAGAAAGAAAGGAAGAAAGGAAAAGTAAAAAATCCTGAAAAGTAACCAGGTATCTATAGTCCCTTTTTTATTTGTAGCTGAATGTCTTTCAAAATGAGACAATCCTTTGTTTACTGAAGTTTTTGGGGGACAGGCATTGTAAGCAAAATCTTATTTACAACAGAAAATACATTGCACTAGAAGTTGCCGTGATACATTCAGAGACCCAACCTACAATTAGTGAGACATTTTGTGAATCTGTAATTTATAAAAGAATGCCCTATGAAAATTCAAACACCAGCAGTCTTGTGTAGGTGTGGTGGTGCATCCCACATCTCCCTTTTGAGAAACATTAAACCCCTCATTGTGAGAGCAGGCAACTTGTAAATATGACTCAAAATATTAATACATATTCTTTCTGGGGGAAAGAGAATCTGAAAAAAAAGGACAATCCTATGTGCAGCCAAAAGGGGACAGAGCTACCAACGTGACTCCAAGATGATGAAAACACCTTTTAGAATACTTTACGTCCAAACAGCACATCTGTTATTCTTTATATTCAAAGTGTCTTTAAAGGTTGGGGCTTTTTAAAAGAACAAAAATAAGATTCTATTCATAGCTTCATGCTCGTTTTTTGTTATTCTTACTTGTTGCCATTCAAAATGAATGCTGATATTTTTTGCATGCTGCTGTTGGTTTCTGCTGTTTGGGGAGTGACTCTTCCTTTATGGCAGCTATCAACAACTACTTCTCAATAGCTGTGAAACAGAATCCTACAGAAAAATGGCAAACCATATTAAACTTCTGTATGATCCTTGATGATCTGCCAGCTTGTCTGATCCATTTCCATTTCCAGCTATGTGCCCTGGTTAATAAATAAAGAGTTCCTGTAAAACTTCTCTTTTCTCCTGCTGTCTTAACTCTCTGTGTTGTCTGAAGAAATCCATATTATATTTCAGTCGGGATCTCTTTTCTTAAGAGAAGGTTAGTAGTGTTTTAGGTCTGAAATTTATAAATGAAGCAAAACTTTTTGCTAGTGAAGCTTTTGGCAAAATATTTTCCGATGTATTGCACAGTCTGTTGTCATCATGATCAGCACAGATTTTGTAAGTCCCAACAGCCTGGTCTCTTATGAGTGAGAAATTTCACTTCTCCAAATGAAGTGAAGGATAATGCATGGGATTTAGCATGGAAGTCATTCACTCACTGTTGAGTGCTTTTCTGGTTCTCTCCTTGGCAAATATGAAAAAAATACATCTGTCATTATGCTTGGTAGCACTGACTTGTATCAGTTGAGAGAAGGACTACAGCTCCCAAAACATTTTCAAAAGTTGGCGCTAAACTTTATGAGTGTTGAAATTAAAAAAAAATTAGCCACTGCCACCTTGATCTGCAAGTGTACAACTTCTGCAATATATCATTAACCAATTCTTTATAAATTAAAAACTGACTTGGGATTTACTGTTATATTTAATATTATTCAGTATTATCTCTAAAAATCATATTTAATATATTATAGACAGATAAACTTCTGGTTTAATTTCTACATTTCTGTATGGTGCAGAGGAGGGAAGCCCAGGCGTCCTCCCTCAGGACAGAGCTGCCTAGGCTTGATTTACTGATGGTACAGCACAGGAGACTCCCCAGCTGATCACAGGTAGTGTGGGATAATTTCCCAGCATATTTCACACCCCAAAGAGTGTGGGATGGCATCAAACCTGCACTCTCCAGCACTATGCAAGGCAGTCCTTTGTCAAATCTGACATTTTTTCCAACCCTGCTAATAAGAAGGGTAAGCAGATTTAGAACATGAAGAACATTTAGGCTTGCATGGGAGGTGCCTCTCCTGTTGGATGAGCACTGCCAGGATTAGCAGCCAGAGCACATTTTTTCCTACAGGCATGATGACCTTTCAGCAATTTGTAAATTCCCAGTTTAAACCAAAATATTATGGTGACACCTTTTTCCAGTTTCAAGGGTTTATAAATGAGCATGGAATACCTTGTTAGCAGAAAAGAAAGCACAGATCAATATATCAGGGAAGGACCTGAGCAGAGCAACAATCATACCACAAAATATCAGGGCTGAGCGATTCCCACACAAATAAAACAAAGGCATGGGCAAAGAGTTCCAGACTCAGAGTGAGCTGTGAGCACTGCTCCAGCCCAGGCACCTCGTGGAGAGCAGCTGCTGGGACACTCACAGGGCTGGGACAGAGGTGCTGGGACACTCACAGGTGCTGGGACACTTCCCAGCCAATATCCCAGCTTTGCCTTTACAAACATCAACTCCCCAGGAGCACAAAATTTAACATGTCAAAGCAACCCCCAGCCCCTTTCACAAACTAAACATCTCAAGTTAGGAACTTGTATTTCACAAGGAAACACCAAAGCTCTTCTCTTCTCTCTAGTTTGCCACTTCCTAGAAGAGAAAGAGGAAATAGGGAAGATGCAACCTTTGTGTCCTGTAATTTGCAGAGCCCGTGGTTTCACATTGCCTCACCAGAACATCACAGAGGGCTGCCAGCTGAGCACAGCTTGCCTTGTGATACACACAGCTGATGCAGTGGGTTGGATCTTGCATGAGAAAGAGGAGAAATGCAGCTCTCAGTCTTGCAATTCCAGTGTTGTGCCACAGGATGAAAGTGAACTGGTTTTTAAGGTAGGAAAGCCAGCTATTGTAACAAGGATGGCTTCCAGTTTTTCACACCAAAGCTACTCCTTTTTCTTTAAACCAACTCATTAGTAAAACACTTCTGTATCTCATCTACAACTCAAGATTGACAATTCCAAGTCTAATTAACCTGAGATATGTTTGTAGTTCAGTTATCACCTTATTTACCCAGAGTTTGTCCAGTTTAACCTCTGTACTCCTGTTCTGACCATCTATTCATGTTAGGTTAAATTAAATATCTCATTTTAGTGTGATTCCAATATTCAGTTAGAGTGACAGCCTCTGGAATCTAAGATATTAATCAACATTTTTGAAATAGCATAGAGTATATTTAGTTTGAAAATCAGTGAGCAAGCTAAATTATGAATCTGAGTAACAGATTTTGAGATTTTTCAAAGTTCTGAAGTTTGATAAGAGTAAATGGGAGATTTTCAGAAGGACTAAGCACTCAAGGTGTTTCCCATCTGGAATTTCTCTCCAGACATTCAAAAGTGGTCAATATTTTACATAATTAGACTATTTGAAAGTGTAATTTAATTCAGTATTTAAATGGTGAACAAACTTTCAAAACATTCAAAACATTTCAAACTTTCAAAAACATTGCCCTGCTGTCTCTAGTCACAATGTGCTGGTTAACAATAATTAGATGTGAAACCCCTGAAATGATAACTGAACACCTTTCAGGAGCCCTAAATTCACAAAGACAATAACCTCTCCTCCTCAATGTATTCTGTGTTTTCAGTGTGAAACATTACTATTGTTTCAGCTGCCCTGTAATCTCTTTCTGAGCATGACACCACACAAGGATTGTAATCCTGTGCTGTTGTACAGGGTAACCAGAGTTTTTTGACATTTAAAATATCTAGCGGCATGACAAGACGTTGTATTTGCATATACATAAACTGTGCCAGGGAAACTCGATGAGTGACAAACCATCAACAGCAAAAGCTGCAGCTTTGCCTGTGGCTTTCACATCAAGCATGGCTGCCTATGAAAATGTTGCAGTGCTGAAGAAAAGCAGCCTGACTGCCACAGCATCTGTTTTATATATACTCCTCTGAAAAAGAGAATTCATCCTTTAAAAGGTACTGCGAAGGAGAAAACTACTTATTCTATTTATTTGAAACCTCCTCGTACTGGCAATCTATTGAGGGAGAAAGAAGTTTGCTTTCCAATATGATATTTGACATCAACTTGTGTGTGAGCATTTTCTCCCCCATCCATCCCTGGGTTTCTGCAGTGGGATCTCCTGAGGTTAAGCCGGGCTGTGCTGCCTGGGAAGGGTTTGTTAGAGCTTCCCCTGGCATCCCACCCGTGCCTCCCCCCTCAGCTGAAGGAGCAGCTCAACTGTACAACCAGACCTATGGCTAGTGAGGATTAATGTCACAGAAAAGTAAAACATGGATTGGTTTTCATGTGACTGATAGTGCATATATTCCTCAGAATCACAGCAGAGTCCAGAGGGACATTTCATGCAGTTCAAACAAGCAACTCATGCAAACCATCTGCAGCTTAACCACATGACAGACCCAGAGGTGATTTCAGAGTTGCCAGTGAAACAAACTCTGATTCCTCCCAGAGAGACAAATACTGCTGCAAAACAATGCTGAGCATTTCACACCTTGGCGTGAGCCTTGTGAGAGCTGACCAAAAGAAAAGGAGAATAAAGTAACAAAGAAAATAAGAGCTAAAAAAGGAACTATATTAAACTTTAAGAAGCCCCTGAAGCTAGAAGATAATGCACAAAGTAAAATCACTCTGTTGCATAATGCCTTGCTTTCTCTCCAGCTAGTAGGGTTATGTACTGTACAACACCAAATTTAGCATTTTTTACTTTTGGCTAGGACAGTTGTACAATGCAGGATGAAAACTGAATGTGGAAGTAGGTATTGAATTCCTTTGCTGAAGGTTGGTTTGTTTTTTTCCCTATGATGTTAATAAAAAAAAAAAAAAAAAAAAAAAAAAAAAATTGCTGATGGGTCCAAACTGATATAACAGGGAACAATCATAGTACCCCTTAGGTTGGAAGAGACCTTTGAGATCACCAAGTCCAAATGTTAACCAAACACTGCCAAGGCCATCACTAAACCATGTCCCTGTCTGGCTGACATGACCTGATGTGATGTACCACAAGATGACTTCTGGGTTTAAAGAAGGAAAAGATCCCCTGACAGGCCTTATCAGTTTCAGTGACTCATATATTACACTAAGTTGCTTCTGAACCTCCCTTTAGGAATTACTACATTTTCTCTGTCTGTAAATTCTGATATGGTGAATGGTAGCAGGCCTGGAAAGCGCCTTTTAATAGCGAACACCTCATCCAGCTGCTTTTACTTTGTGAAGATAATTTTTTTAGCAAAGCAGTACAATATATTTCCTTCCTTCTTGGAAGTCTCTGTGTTCTCAGTTGCTATTTCAAATTAACCTAGATATGGAGATTAAACAACCATTTGGGAAAAAGTGTTAATCAGAGGGAAATAACACTGTCTAGTGTTTCTCAGCCAGAGTGGCTTTGGTGGGGATTAAGTCTGTAGCACAGAAAACAGAGATGACTCTCAGAAATAAGAAATGAAACCATCTATTTTCTGTGACCTCCCACAATAAACAAGGCTTGAGCACAGCAGCTGTGAGAATCCCCTGCATATGCTGGCTGATGGCAATGCAGGGTGAGTTGATTTCAGGCCGTATCCCCTGTGAATGACTGCAAAGCTGTGGCTTATTCATTCTGTGGCCGCATTCCAGTGCCAAGGTTTATCTCCCCAGTCTCCCAATCCTCTGTGCACATAGCTCTCCACAGGAAGTCCCAAATAAAATTCTCTTCATCCCTGCAGAACTGAGTGCTGAGAGTTGGCTTTTGCAACCAGCATCCTTTTCACACCCCTTGGTGAGCCTGGGGGCCTCACAGGGGGGATTTTTGGTGTTTGAGGGACTGAGTGTTCCTGAAGATGGACAAGTCAGAATCAGGAGTCTGAGGACAAGTCTGTGCTGTTAAAATTGTCCTTATAGCCAAAGAAAATAGACTCCACAGTCAAATAGAAATAGAAGGCAAAACAAAAAAAAAATCATCCAAGCCTCTAGAAGCTGTCACCAATTTTAGGAAACAACAGCGATCTTAAATATCAGAAAGTTGTTTGAATCTGTGATCTCACACAGAGAGAGCAGAGGGTCAGGCAGCACCTTCTCCAAATTTCAGCCATCAGCAGATAATGCAGAGAGGTCTCTCAGCCTCCCTGCTATGGCTGATGGGGTCCTCCTTATTACAAAAACAGATTCCTGCCCCAGCTGAAAATTTTGGTGAGTCCTAGTGTGCCTCAGCCACACTTGGATTGATGCCACAGTCATAGAAAGCCCAGGTTGCCTAAAAAATAACAATTCCCACATTCAATAAGCCAAATGTCTCCTTCCGTGGCTCCCTTAATTCCTGTGATACTGACAAGAAAGGCTCAGAGCAATATTAAGTCAGTTTATGCCTTTTTACCTTTTATTTTGTAAAACTGTGTTTTTCAAAAGAGTATATGAATAATCAAAGTAGAAATAATGAGACAAATCAGCAAACGCAGTAATTTCTATGTGTAAAACAGTTTCAAATCAGAAATTGGAGTTATATTTATACTAATGACAGCCCTAACATCCTAACAGGCTCCAATTTTTGCATAAAAATGATACATTTTTAAATATCTAAAACCTTGATGCGGATTTTATACTCTGTTTATGTTAAACCAAAAAAAGTGAACTTAAAGTAATCATGTAAATTGAATGATAATAAGAGTTCTTTTATATTTTTAGACTACTTCAAATGAATAATTTAAAAGGCATCAAGCAAAATATTTTATTAACATAAAGTTAATGGTATATTTTTATAGTATCTGATTTTCAAAAATTTGTAGTGAGGCATTATCATAATCAGCTCATGTCAGTAGCATGCCATTGCACATGCTTTTATTTTTCACTAATGTACTCCCTGGCACAGACACTAAGTCTCAACCTTATTCCTGAGCTATCACTACTGCCTTTATTAAAATACTTGTAATATTTTGCTTCTACACAAATTTAAAATAAAGAGGACCCTGCTCTGTGAACTGAAATTCCTGTTAGGATGTATTCCAATGACAAATTCTAGGGCCCAACATGTTCCAGCACACTCAAAGAGAAGGAAAATAAAAAGGATCAGCCAGGGTGTGTGACACAAACTGGTATTATGTTGTGAAACCAAGACAATTACAGAATGTTAGAGAATTCCTTGCCATTCCCTGACTAGAAAAAAAAAATTACTCAGTGCCAGCTTAAGGACAGGAAAAATGATCTCAGAAACATAACACTGGAGTTCTAATTCCAAGCATAATTTCTCTCAAAACAACCACTTACTATGTAGCAGGTATGAGTTTGTAAAACCTCACAAAACCTACATTTAAACTTCATTAAAATATAAAAAATTTATACTACATTCAATTTCTTTTTAAAGAATCATTTCATGTAACTTATTCAAATTTTTTTTCCAGAAAAATAAGGGTGTGTTGCAATAGGACACGGAACGAAGGCACAGAACTCAGAGAGATCTCAAGGCAGGAAAGAGGAAGTTTATTTAACTGGGGTTTATGTAGTTTTCCAGGGATTACCCCTGAATTGGAGGGAGAGGTTGCCACCTCTCCATCCATACTGGTAAAGACAAAAGTCCATTAAATATCCCTCTTTGAGAGAGGAATGTAAATAAAGACTGTTTTTCCTACAAAGTTCTTGAAAAGACTCCACTTCAACAGGTAAACATTAGAAAACCCAAAAAGCTTTAGAAAACTCAGAAGGTTGTAAAAATTCTGGGTAACAGGGATGCTCTTTTCATTTCTTCCATCATCCCAAGTCAAGGACAAATAACACTCCTGTTCTAATCAGACAGCTCTCATCAATAATCAATGCAGACTTTTTTGTCTGTGATTGCACTTTCCAATGTGAATTGCTTTGTCATCTATTCCAAAATAATTGTTTCTCATAAGTTCAGATGTAAATATCCCCCCATTTAGTGGGATGGAGCATTGCCACTGGCTTTGCTGGGAAGAACTGGAGAGAGCTGAAGTCAGTAATGAACAGAACCAAAGAGGAAGCAATTGCAGACTTAGGGCTATGGAAACAAACTTGGCATGTTTAATTACCCTTATCAAAGGACTTGATACTTTGATAAGATACTGTGCAAAAATGCTGCAACATTTGAGAATAGTTTGAATTAAAAATTCCAATTGATGGTTTGTCAAAATAAAATATAAAAAGGCTATGAGGGTAAATATGCAGCCTCATGAGTCTTCTTCAGTATTTCAGTGTCTTAATAATCACCAGTAAACATTTGAAGCCCCCAAAATGTTCAAATGATTAATTTAAAAAAGAAACAAAGCAGGGAGACTTTTGAATGTGGAGTCCTATGACAGACTTCAAAGATTCCTTGAAAAGGGAACACTTTGTGATGGAAATATTTTTCCTCGGGGGTTTTCTACCACCATTTGAAATTTTAGATGTTTTTCCCAGAATGTTGTGCCTATTCTATTACCATCTTCTCTACAGCAGCAAGAAAATTATTAAAATATGAGAAGATGAAGAAAATCCACAAAGTTGCTTGGTCTCACAAGTTTTGAATTAGGGGAATACATGATGGTTTTTTCACTTTAGTGAAAAAAAACCCACTACACTTTGTAAAGAAAACATCACAAAATTTAAGGCAATAAACTCTTCTGATACTGTGGGTTGTTTTTGATTGTCTTTAAATTGTGAATGACAATAAAGATTTTTAAAAAAACCTTATTTATTAAACACTCCTAGATGTACAATGGAGTTCCTCTTGGAGTTCCACATTTCTGGCAGTGAAATTCATCCTGTGCAGTCTTAGTTCAAAACCTAAACATTACTTGAAACACCCACTTAGATTTTGAAATCTCAGAGGACTCTGCTCTGCAGTAACTGCTGTTTCCTAAATATACATCTTGTGTTGGTTTATGTGTGCACCCTTTTACTGAAAAACATGTCTACAAGATTGTAAAAAATTCAAAAAACCCCACGGATATCACTTAGTTTTATCACTTCCTTTGCAGAGAACAAAATTGAAAAGTCCTAAAATAATATAAAAAAACCCAAACCAAAACAAACCAAAACAAACCAAACCAAAC
>WEIU01013995.1:25587-46040 GCA_013389925.1 Aegithalos caudatus | reverse complement strand
ACAAAACAACCAAAAAAAAAAACCCACCCTCAAAGTAACAGAATCTTGTTCTGGTGTTATTTATACAGTAAACAGAATAGTTAATGGAATTTATTACTAGAACCTACTCCAATTCCAATTCAGATTATCAAAAAATTTCCAGTAACTCATAAATAAGAGGAAAATTACACAGAATGAAGTATCTCCTATTTCCAAAGCTGAGAAATTTCCTATCATAGTCACATCAGAATCTTTTTCCCTTTTTTTACTTCAATGACATGTTACATTAACATCAATTAATCACTGGGGAAAAAATGACCAAGTGAATTTTTACATTCTCATTTCCTAAAATCTCTAAACCCAGACTGAATGGATTTCCAAAATACACTATCCATAAAAAAACACAAATTATTCCTCTTATGCAGGAATAATTAGATAAAGACCTACTCTGTGCAAAGATGCAGAAATCAGATTACATGACCTTTCTGACATAAAATCACATCTCTAACTCCATCAAACTGATGAACAAAGCATCCAGAAAAGTGGAGCCCAGAGAGAATCTCATCCATCACCCTCCAGTGCCCTGTGGAGGTTCTGGTGTTAATTCCTGACCCACAGACAGAGAATGTACTGTGAGAGGGCTCTGTCAGCTGGGGGAACAAACTGCCAGGAAAAGCTGATATTCAGCTGTGCAAAAGGAGACCTCTTTAATATGTTGCAGAAGTGACTAATTGGGAACATTTAAAAATCATGCAGGCATGAAAAAACCAAATGATGTCACACAAAATTTCTTAGATATTAAGATGTAAATTTCACAAATCAAGCTTGTACTCAAAACTGGGCTGCAGTGATGATCAACATCCATGCTGAGGGAAAAATTCCACCCGTTAGTAGGAAATTGCTGAAAATTCAACTCCATAGAGAAATATTACACTTTGATTTTTCCTGCTGCAAAATGTCAATATATTAAAAATTTTAAAAGAGAGAGGTTTTCTGTAAAGGTTGGCTGAATGGCCAAACAAGCCTCCTCTCTATACCCACTTATTGTGTCTCTACTTTGTAAAACCATTAATTAATAGGAGTATGGCAACATTTTCCTGCAATTTTATTCTCCTTACATTTGTTATGTTGTCAGCACCTTCGCAATAAATATTTAGGTCTAATTCCATTAAAGTATACCCAAATCACCTAATGGGAAATAAAAATCACTAAGGCTGTATGTTACTATTGATACACAGTCTTGTTGTTTACACTTCTTCTAAGAGAACTTGTTCTATTTATAATAACAACCCCTCTCTGGAAATCAAGGATGTGGGATGTCTCTTTTCAGCTAAGCTAGGAGATTCTCTAGCATTGCCCCTTCTTACTTCCCAGCTAAAGATAATCTAGGAATTCTAATTCCCAAAGGAAAAAGAAAAAAATTCCAATAAATATGTCTGATCTTTTGGCAGTTTGCTGTATTGTCCCCTTTGTCCCCTTCTCCATGAATATAGAACAATCAGGATTAGTATTTCCTCTGGAAGTTCTGGGAATTGACCAAATCAGGCACTTCTGAATCTTCCTGAAAATGGTTTTTTAAGACTGGCTCAAGGTTCCCCAGCCATAACTGGAAGTAAAGCCTTGATAATCTAGTAGAAAAATCTTTTCACATTATTATTCCCTCTTGTTTAGGACTGGGATTTAAAGCCAGAACTGCATTTTTCCTTTTTTTCTTTCCTCCTGACAGGAGATGACCCTTACTGGAAGTGATTGTGAAAGACATTTCTAAATAATCAGACAAAATGTTGTTTTGGAATGTGGAGACCAGATTTTGTAAATCAACTGGAAGAGCTTATTAGAGACAGAAGGCTCCATGTCAGGGCTCCAGAGGAGACACAGAGGTGGATGGAAATGGTTTGATGGCCTTAGTTCTCTGCTGTTTAATGCAGGCAGGAAACAGGATCCACAGTTTTCTGTGGCCTCCATGCTGTGGTTATTTTCTGCTGAATAGGAGAGAAATAAAAGCTTTTATATGTATTTTTGGAAGTAGAATTCTTACAGGGGTGAAATAACTGTAATCAAGAGCAAGCTGAATATGGAGTGTAGGAGGACAAGAAAGCTTTTCAGGGCTAGAGGGTCCTGCAGAAGACAAGAAAGTCTGAAGTAAAGATAATATTTTAAATGGAACTTCACAAGAAACTTGCAGATTTATAAAAGTGCCTTTAGGGTCAATGTGAGAACACTTCTTGTAGGATGTTTACATGGATATTTCAGGGGTGTTCTCAGCCATTAGTGGGTTTGTACAACCTTCTATGATTGTCTCATTTGAATTAGAAAGCCATGAGCACTCAGGATAATTCCACATTGCACCTGCACCTACACAGAGGAATAATTCCTTACTGCTTTGTGCCAAGATGGAAAAATGTTGGTGGCCCAGATCAAGAATGTGTCATGTACTTGAGGAAGTGATTAAAACCATAAAAAATAGCCAGCAGAGAGCCAGTCAGATAGCTAGGACATAGCTGAATGCTAAAATTCACATCTGTTTCCTCCTCTCATCCAAATATGATGATCAGATTCAGAATTTTGGCTTGGTCTAATAAAGAAAAAATAATTAAAAAGTAAAAATGGTGAAGAAATGGTGAGTATACACATTTATATACTATAGTGGGTTTTGTATGATTCCTCTACTCCAGCAAACTGTAAACAACTCTTCAAAAATTCTTTGTCCACATTGTCAATACGATTTCTCCTTTTGTTATAAGTGCACACATAAATACTCTTTATCTAATGTGTACTTACAGCAGTGAGGATTCACCATTGCTACTGAGGAGACTCGACACAACCACACTCAAGAAACCTGCTGAGGATTTCATCCTTTGTGTTTACAGCATTCTGTCATGACTCAAATTCCTGCCTCTACATTGTTTCTTAAACAAAGGCTTTTCTTTTTTCCCAGATTGAAATACAATGCTCCAGTTTTATAACAAGAATTAGTTGGGGAATAATAGCAACACTACACAAAAGGAGAACAAAGTACCCAGATATTTCCCTGTATGTTTTGTTTTCATCCATCCACGCAGCCCAGGAAAACACAACTCTGTGCACACACACACACAAACACTCTCTAGAGGAAATTAGTACAGAATACAAATGTACTGCATTAATATGTGAGTTTTGATCACAGTGTCAGCTGTACCCTTTTGTCCTTAGCACTTAACTTCTCTTTACTTTTAAAGTTGAGGCTTGCCATTGAGCAATATTTATCTGGACATCAACAGCAATTTCTCTGTCTTGTCGTATGTTATTATTCAACTCAACAACTATAATCTATACAAAAATAATGCTTCATCTGTTGATTATAGTCCCAGGAAGAATTGCAGGAAAAAAAAATGAAACTTAAAAGTTTAGCAAAAGAACAACTGGTAACATATTGAAATTAAACCAGCCACATCCAGCCATTGCAGGGATGAGGATAAGTGTGCATACCAATTGCAGCAATGTGTGCATGGGATGAGAGAGGCACAGCTTGACATGGAATCCAAAAGAGCTACTGGTTTGTTTCTTTTCAATATTTCCTTAAACTTTTGCCTTTTAAACAAAAACAAACCCACAAAAACTCCCAAAACAATGACAACAGAATTTAACAAAGGAAGAGATTACCACTGGTTAGACTGCTGGTTATGCTGAAACAATCCTGATGAGTCAGGTCTTGTGTATCCTTGTACTCTTTACTTCTTTCCCCATAAAAAGTCTGGGACATGAACAATCTTTTGTTCTTTGCCTGTATGTACTGAATAATGCAGTGTCCTGGTTTGTGACTGGGCTCCCAAGTGCTATGATGTAATACAAATAATGAATGAAAGCACTTAATTTTTAATTTAAAATAAAATTGACAAAAGTGATTACTAATTTTGGACTTATCAACCAGAAACAGCTGGGATCTCATTTTAGGAGATCCCAAGCATCTATGCTCTCAGATAATTCAAGTGCAGCTGGAGTGCTCAGATTGAGCACCCAATCTCCTCAGCCCCAAAATTAATTGAGGATTTTGAAAGTGCTGGCTCAAACATTAGCACATCCCGTTGATTATCCATTTGAGGGGCCTGTTCTTTCTGCATTTGCCATGCAGGGCAAAGGGGCTCTCTGTTCCTGTCTCCTGTTTCAGTAATCCCTTTCTCTTTGAAAGGACAGGTGCAAATTAAGTCTCACTTGAGGATGCCCAAAGCCTCAAACAACCCGTACCTCGAAATATCAATGCATTTCCACCTCTGCCTTATTTCCACCTGTGCCATTCCCTGCTCACTCACTGGGCATCTTCCAATAATTTCCTCCAGCACAGAGAGCTGGGATGGATCTGCCTTGGATGCTGCCGGTGTTCTTGGATGGTCAACAAAGGGTGCTAATGGACATGGCAGCTGGCTTTCTCCCTCTTGAGGCTAAACATTTTCCCTGCACTAACTCCACACTTGACTGATCCAAAAGCTGACAGCTGTGAGTTTGTCCTGAAACCATGCTGCAGTAACTGCTGCCATTTCACAATATAACTCCACTTTCTCATGTGGATTTAGTGCCAAGTACACAGCAGTTTGGGAGCCACGCAGTACAGAAAAAAGCTGAGAGAAACAAACACATTTCATTTCTGTCTACATTACCAGCACTTTTCCTTCTTTATTCTGAGCCTCTGAGCTAAGGAAGAGTTTAAAAGGAACCTGAGGCATTTTAAAAGCTATGCCTGAAAAATCTGCTTTTGCGTGAATGACAAATTGGTAGAATTACAGACTCTGATGGAGATTTAACTGGATTAGCTCTTAATACTATATTTTATATTATTATTCATGAGTGTACTTCCAGTCACTTTCATTTGGAATGAGTTGAGAAGTGTTAATAGAACAAAAACCTGGGGGATGCCTCTGAAATGATGTGTGTGTATTTGATACCTAGCAGTAACTCAAAAGTTAATGCAGGATTTTGCAACTTATGATTCTTTTCCCCACTATGTAAAGGTGGAAGTTTTGCTTCTACTTTTTCAGACCAATGAACTAAGGAAAGCAAAATAACTGAAATATGGAACCTGCCAGGAAATTCAGAGACAGCAAACTCAACACATGCTGTATGTACATGTAATACAGTGTAGCAACAGTTGTTACTTCACACCATTCCCTTATAGTTCTGTTTCCATTTAATTCTCACAGCCTGACATATGACCAAGCACTTGGGAGAAAAATTAGCTAATCATTAGTGATTAGATTCCAGTAAACCTTTAGAAAATGGAGAGTCCACCTGATTTTTGGCAAGGAAATAAGTGTTTCAGAAGGTAAGGAGCTACTAGACAATGATCCATTTTTCTGAGTATTTTGGAAATGCTTTCATGTCTCACAAATTCATCAACTTTTAGAGAAGTCAAACAAACAGCCAAGTAATATTCCATTTGCAGCAATTAAATGGCATATAAAATATTTTCAGAAGCTAAAGGTTCTGTCCTAAAATAACCAGCAGAAATAAATCAGAAATGCTAAGAACTCTCAGGAATTCCATTTGGAAGCCAAACTCTTTCTCACTTCTGTGCCTGCACATGACCCTGAAAGTCCAAGGTAACTGCAGGTGCAACACCTGACATTTCCAGCTCCTGATCTCAGCAGCCAATTCATTTTGAAAGCTAAAATTATTTTCTCTCTCAGAAGTTCTTATAATAGCTTATTTGTGAAAAATACTGGCGTGAATCGATTCCTTGAAGCCAAAACTCAGGGCTGATGAAAACACGCACGCATTTATCACAACAATATAGTGCTGGGAAAAGCAATATTACTGTAACAAATCTGGAAAAAAACAATGAGTACTGGGAGAGGTGGAACACAGCCTGCTTCACCAATGCCAGAAAGATTTCACGCTGCAAGACAATGCTGTTTCTGTTTTTTTCTGCCTTTTTTTTTTTTTTTTTTTTTCCTTTTAGGAGGATGAAAACTAATTTAAATAACTGTGAAGGTTCTCATGCATTTCATACTTACATGCCACATTTTTATTCTTCTAATAATTTACTTAATAATAGGGAAAATGTGTTTTTTAGGCTAGTGGGAGATTCCACAGTCCCAGTCTCCAATATTCAGACTATCAGCAGAAGAGCTAAAGCAGCAGTGCTGACTTCTCCACTCTCAGCAAAGTTCCTCAGCCTTGAAGATCTCAGCTGCAACAGAAACTGGGTTTTTCAGCCTCCCCAGCTCAGATCTTTGTACTCCCTTCTGAGGGAGACAAAAGGTGTTAATTATATCTCAATGTAGCCTGAGGTTTGGGATGTGAGCCCTTGCCTATTAGCAAGGAGCTTTCCCATTGCTGCAAACCTGTGCCAGCTTTAAAAAAAGTTGACTAAGTAGAAATGCACACATTTCTAGCTGCCACTGTCACCGAGGCCCCTGAACATTGGTGCTCTGACTGCATTTTCCCTTCAGGCTGGTATAAACAGGGACAGCATTGCTGTCCCTGTGGGGAGGATGGAGGGAACCCCTCTGAGCTGCTCCAGCTGGACCAGGGGCTGTGAGGATGGGGCAGCAGAGCCTGGTGCTGTTCAGCACAGAAACATCTCCACATGCTCTCTCTTCTGACTCTGTGAAACTCTGACATGGTGAAAATTGCTCTGAATGTGAGCAAAGGGGTGAAAGGAGCTTAAAACGTTTCAGGTAATTTCTGTGAAAAGAGATCTGTATTGATCACCCAACTTCAGTGCAAGGGGAACCAGGTACTCATATCCCAGTGACCCCTGGATGAACCTGCTTAATTCCCAGATTCCTGAGCCTCTGGAGACCATCAGCCAAGTCCCTCACTGCTGGCAGCTGTGAACAACCCCCACAGGGCCACCCCCACCTCTCAAGAGCCTCCCCACATCCTGACGCTGTGGAAAAAGGCCCAGGAGGCAAGGAGGGAGCTGGGATGCAGGACGTGCTCATCCTCCCACCTGAGAATCCCAGAACCCACTCCTGGAATTTCCTTTGGAAGGGAAACCCAGGCCCTCAGCTGTCAGCTTTCTGTTCCTTGCTTTTTAAAACCCATCTTTCTTCTCAATAACTTTTCCATCTTTTCTGCTCCCTATGTATTTAGCAAGCTGCTCAGCTTCCATTCCTTAAAAATGCATCTTCTAAAAAAGTCATTCCTTAAGTAACCATTCTTTCTTACTTGCACTGATTTAAAAGAAAAAACCCCTCTTTTCATCTCCTATTAAATTATCAATATATCCATTCTATACTCAGTTTTGAGCATAGAATCACAATTTGAAAATAAAAATGAAAATGCAACATGATGCAATGGTTGTTCATCATTCACAACCACAACTTTTTCTGAGAATTGCCAATTTCTTATTACATAACATTGTATATTTCAAGGACATGAAAAGGGCTAAAGGGAACGTAACATGTTTTTCTCTTTTCCTCCCTTCAGCAAGTCAGAGAAAGGGAGAAAAATCACAGTAAGTATCTAGTCCTTCTGATCCATTTTCATGAAGTAGTTTTGCTTGTGTGTTTAAAAACTAACCAACAGTGGGATTTGCTGTAAAGCTGAATTGGGAAATGGATGGTTCTTAAATGCTGAATAAGGAAAAAAATTAATTCTATCATTTCAGATCAAAATAGGGCACAGAATAAGGATGAGATTTTGAATTTAAATGAAAAGTTGTGACTGAAGCTGGTAAAATTATTGAATATACTGTTTGAGATTGTATTCCTTTTTTTTGTTCACAACACATTTATAAGCAGACTATATGAATCAGATCACAATTAGTGGACCCTGGGTGAGAAGGTATCTCAGCATCAGAGTTCCTGATGAGTTATTCATTTCACTCTGCATTATTCATGACATGCAATTGGTCAGCTAAAACCACTGTATCACTTTTTTTTCCTGGTGTAGACAAAACACTTCTAAAATGAAGAACACAAAATATGCCAACTCATGTTAGAATATCTTTGCTTCTAAGTGGTTAGGGCCACAAAGAACAGACATTCCACAAAAAAACCCCCATGTTAAAAATAGCCAATAAGACAAAGAACAGAAGAGCTCTCTAAATTCAAATAGTTTTTGGACCTAGGTCATGGATCAGACAAATAGATCAGATAGACCACTCTAGAAAATAAGCATATTTCTGCTCCATAGGAAAGTAATGGGGGAAGAATCACACATAAAAGTCTCAAATTGAGAAGCAAATATCAGATGGAGAATCAAGAAGTTTAGATGTGAATCTCCTGGTAGTATGGGATTATAAAAGATGCAGATTACTAAATGTACCTAATTAGCACATGTTTCTTAATTGGCTCTTCCTCACATCCAGGCAAACATGGATGTATAACTCAGTTCAGCCCTCCTTAGTGAGGGTGTGTGGGTAGACACTGTCACCTTCTACATTTTTGTGGTACTTATTTTTACCACGACAAAAATATCTTATATTTTGGTTTACCAATGAAAAATGCCTATTTAGTACTGAAAAACAAGCCAACACTTAAGCAGATCCATTTTTTCACCAGTCACTATAAAATGGATATTTTTTCACTCTATTGTTAAAACCAGCCTTGGTCAATCAAACACAGCTTCCTTGTTGCTGAGTCTTGATTGCTTCCATGACAACAACACTATTTTATAGCAAGAGTATCCTCATATATAATTAAGGACACTATATGCTTGTTTATATTGAATTTAAAAGATAACTTGAAGAACTCATCATGTTTCTTCAGTTGTGGTTTCTGAGCAGTACCATTAAATCATAAATATTCAAAATTTAGGTAACTTCATGTTCTGTTCTGTAATGGAGCTGTTTACAGAACTGCTGTTAAAGCTTTGGACTTTTCCATTTAGGAAGCATTTAAATGATTGCCATGTTATTTGGAACCCACAAGTCATGAAAAAAAAATAAACAAAAATAAAATAATACCCCTAAAACAAATAAACAGAAACAACAATTATTAAAAAAAAAAAAAGGAAAAAACCACTCATCCACACATGAAAATAAAAATAGAAGCTCATGCAAAAACCCATTTTCTCTGCCATGGAAGTTTGATGTCAATTCTGACTTGCTTTTGAGATTTTAGTTCATACTCAGAGTAACAATTTTTTGTACTTCAATACTGATGTGACAATATCAAGGACTTTGACACAGAAGAATCTGAAGTTCAAAAGTAAAATCATTTAATGAATGCATAGCACATCCCTTCTTCATTATGCTGAATCCAGCCCTGGAGTTGGGCAATGCATACACTAATTCTCTATTAGAAATGTTATTCTACATTCCTCATTTGTAAAATAGCATTTAAAAAATGTCAAGATGTTTGGGTAAAAAAGCTTTCATACCATTTTGAACTTTCCTAGTATATTTTTAAAAGCAGGAGATAATCCTTTTTCGCAGCTATTGTGTTTTATTCTGTTGAAGGTTGCTGGCTGTAAAACATTGTACCTCCCTTTAAACTTTTCCATATAACTTGATTAGACAGCAGTAATCTCTAATGCTTTCATGTGCAAATTTAGGAGTGACCCGGAACAAGAGTTTCCTTCATCCCCATGGCAACCAGGAGGATGGAAGAATGCCACTCACCAGGCAATGCAAGGGAAATTTCATCCCTTTGATGTTAATTAACAAATTGCTTTCAGAAAAGTCAATGCATTTTTCTCCTTTAAATGTTTGTGATAAATTTTTAATATGTCTGAAAATGAAAGAAATACAGAAGCATTGGCTGCTGAGAGGGGAGTGTGGACAACTGCCTTGGCACTGGTGCTGCAGCAGGGATGACCCTCAGGAGGAGTTTGCAGAAACTGCTCATAAATCACCTTGAGTGAATTTTGGGGCTTGGAGTTAAGGACTGATTCCTCCAACTTATTTTATTTCTAGTGTACACTCTGTCGTAGGAAAGTCCTCCACCCATTTTCAGGTGAAAGCATGAAAAAAAAATAGGTTAACACACAAAAAAATTCTTAAGATGAGATTATAAGTATATCTTAAATAATTTTAATATACTTAGCATGAAAATCACTTCTCACCTATGAATTTTGTTTGGGTTGTTCCTAGACTGCTTGTCACTCTTCCTCTTTCCCCAACTGTCCAAGTGCTTTACAAAAGTTATCAGTCCTTAGTACAAACTCCTTTAGGGACTACTTGTTCCTAATTTTGCTGATAATAGAGGGCTTGGAAGCTGTCAGTCACTCAAAACCAACCAAGAAACCCCATCAGAGCTCCTGCTATGAAGGAATACACTGATTTACTGGTTAAGATGTTTAGTTCAGAGAATGTGTTTTCCCTTCTGCCCCTGTTTTTTACATTTTCCAGGACTAATCACCTGGGTGAAACTTCATTGCAGAGGTGATCTGAATAACTCCAGGTGATCTGAGGAACTCCAGAAGAATTAAGCTCAGGTGAAACAACCACACTGCCAACCAAGCCCTTACAGACACTGATTTCATTGTTATGTGACACGTTCCTATCAGACTCTGTCACTTTCACATCCATCTTTTTTTTTTTTTTTCCTGGTACAAATACTTTCTTAAATAATGTCTGAGATCTTAGAGGTGACTCTGTAGCTCAAGTTACCTTCAGCAAAATTCAGAGACTGTGCTCTGCTCCACTAGGGCCCTGTGGAGAGCAGAAGCTGGTGGGGCACAGGGTGTTCAGGCACTGAACAATCTGTGCTCTCCCTGTCCTTGGAGCTTTCAACACCAGAGCCTGGGGTGACCTTAGAGGTGCCCCTGCTCCAACCAACTGGTTTGGACTTGCAACCTCCTGAGGTCCTGGGCAGCCTAAATATCATATTATTATTAGATACCATGATGGATTAAAAAGAAAATCCTACAAGATGTCAGATTTTATAGCGAAAGGTAAATGAAGAAGAAGCAAGTTTAAGCAACACAAGATTTTTATGACACTTGCTGCCCTAAATTACCTGTAACTTCAGTTGAACTGAAAACAAGGCTCTGATTGGAGAGAAAAATGCAAGTTTCTAATCCCCAGCAATGACACATTAACCCCAGAAACCTTTCTTTCCCTGAATGTTCCAAAATCCCCTGCTGCAGTGTTGTTTTGCACCTCCACACCAGTTAGGAATGGTGTGAAACTCCACAATGCTTTTCTAACACACACTACAGCAAAAGATTCTCCCTACCCATCACTTAAAAAAAAACAGAATAAATCCCACTTGTCCTGTATTTGTGTGTAATCTTATTTAACAAGCTTGCTATTCAGCACAGCAGGGAAAGTCCATTAGAGGAATGATATGCAAGAATCCCACCAGAGTGTAATGAGAGGCTTCTCAGAAGGTGAGAAGTCACCTCCTTACTGCTCTTTGCCTCAACTATCACAACTAAAACACCAAACAGAAATTTGCATGGCTGTAATCCCAGAGAAGGAAAGCTGATGTGCTCTGTGGTGACTTCTCTCTCACCCTAATTCACCCTCTTGTGAGCTACACTCACCACACAATTGAATTTTACAGTCCAAGTTTTCACCTGGGGAATTGCAGGCACTGACCCATGCTCTCAGGGCAGGTAGGAGTGGATGATGACAACCATCCCACCTTGTACAGGAGAGTGGACTGAAAAACTGGGGATTTGGAGATGCTTGTGAGCCCTGTGGGCTCCATTCAATGGGAAGAGGAACATCCAAAGGTTAAATTGAGCTAAATTCTACAATAATTTTTAAAATCAGAAATATTAAGACAGAGAAAAGAGTGGAAAGAGATTCAGTGTAACTCTGTATCCTGAAAAAATTTTGATTTTAATCAAAATCCTCTTTGCATACAGTGATATGAAAAGCACTTCTTTCAACAAGACTTAAATTATTTCCTGAAGAGAACAGGACAGTTTCAAAGACTCCAAATGTGTTGGTAACCTATGCTTGAATTTATCTCTTAATATTTCCCTTCTTTTCAGGTAACATTTTAATTTTTTAATTTTTTTTTAATGGAAAACCAATTATGTTTTGACCAGACCTTCTGGTCAAACAGCTTTAACTGTTTTCTACCAGGCAGGTTTTCAGCATTAACTTTCCAAACTGATTTATATTTAGGGACCTGCTTTCTAAAAAGATATGTAGTTTTTGAAAAATATGACTCCACTGGAGAAAGTTGTTTTTCAGCCATCTGCCACTCCTATCTTCCAATTAGAGTGGTGCAGGCAGGGGGAGTAATCATGTTTACTTGGAAAAACATGAAAATATGCATATGCAATACAGTAAATAAAATTAAAATAAACATGAGATTTTGCATTCTATTTACTGGAAGTGGCTGGCTTAACTGTGCAACTGTTCAGCCTTGTATGTGAGTCATGCTAATGTATGAATTCATTCAATACAGTATGATTATTTTGCCAAGCAATATATTAGAAAACTCTTACCAGAACTTCCCAGAGCAGCCAGTCATATAAATTCATATCTTATAATGAAAACAGAAATCACAATGTAGTCTAATATGGAGATACATAAGGATTGTTCCCAGTACCCTAAATATAAATTAATATATATAAGCTTTGTATAAATACTTTCTAAATCAACATATTAAACAGAATTATTATCAGAATTTATTGTGAAATAGCTTCAATTTAAGAAATAGGGCACTAGATGACTGCCTGAGCATTCCTCTATGTGTTTCTTATGTTTTTCCTAGATACTTCTGTTACAGGTGCTACAAAAAAAAAAAAAAAAGTTAAATTTTATCTGTATACTGTACAATATATTATATTTACTAAAGAAGTCCAAGTATGAGAATGTTTTGACAAGCATTAAGATGTAATAATTCCTAAAGGGTCTGTCAGCAATGGAAGCTGGGCCCAACTTACACATTTAAGGAGGCATAGAAGCGGGTATTTGGTAAAATACTGGAATACTCTCCATAAACAGCACTGTTGAAACATTACCTGATTTTCTACATCTATAATTTTCTATATATAAGAAAAAAAAAAAAACAAACCAAAACTTCAACATGCTTGGAAAATAAGCAAGTGCCTGAAAAGACAAGATCCTTTGAAGATGGAGTCTGTTTAAAGAATATATATACATATATAAATGTATACATATATATTTGCAGCACACTGCAGCTCACTTCTGTAAGCAGTAAAAGTGCACACCCACCACTGAGATGAGCACAAAGACTGAGAACAAAACTGTCCAAAATAATGAGAAGGCTTCATATTTATTTCAATTTCCATTCTTTGTTTTCATAAACAGAAAAATCCACCCAAAACAAAGAAAAAAGAACAACCACCCCCCCAAAAAAAAAAAAAATTAAAAAACCCCACAAAAACAAACAAAAAAAAAAAAAAAAAACAAAAAACCAACCCAGAAAACCACACCCACAAAAAACAAAAACAAAACAACAGCAAAACCCCACCAAAACCAAACAAACATCCCCTCACTCCCCCTCCAGAATAGAAAATCATTAATATTTATGTCTACTGATGGTATTTCTATTGCTGGTTTATTATGACTACTGGCATATAAAAAAAAAAAAAGATTAGGATAGTAACAGTACTTTAGTAGTGGTTTAGTGTCATGTAAGGAACTGAGCCAAATTCATGCTGGCAGACAGAGTAAGTTAGTAGACCCAAAGATTAGTAAAGATATTTCAAGCCTAAAGAAGGAGGAATTTCCATAAATATTTTGCCATGATCTGGATTCTGTCATCTTGAAAAGGATAAAAGAAAACAAAACAAGAAAGGGGAGGACAAATTCTCATTCTCTCAATGGGCAGAAACTCACAGTGTAAGTAGAGAGGAGAGGATGGCAGCACTAAAATGAAGCAAATCTGATTTTCAGGCAGAGACTTTCATTTACACACACACTCCTGAGCTGTTATTGCAAGGGCAGCCCCTCACTGCAGAGAAGTGCCCTGAACCCCCACACCCTGAGGTGGGAGCTGCCACAGCAAAACAACCCTACAAAAATGACCAAGGGGGACATCCAGGTTGCACATGTACAACTCAATAATAAACCTTACAGCAGAGTGTTTGAGAGAAAAAAGAGATGTATCCCAAATATATAAGCAGGCCTCTGAACATCAGGGAAACAATTCTGGCTGACAAAGGAACCCACATGCAGCCAAGAGGAGAAGAGCCTTCATTTGTGACTGGTGACTGAGCTGGGCAATTTCCTGTTTTCCCATTATGTCTCCTATTGAGACTCTCCATAGGCTCTCCATAGTTTACAGCAGAAGGCTGAGGGAAGGAGGCTCTGTGTTGACAAAAGAGCAAAAACAGAAGAAAAGGAGTTGTGATTTTTCCTGCTTGATGGCTGAGCAATCACCAGGACACCTTTCCCTTATTAAACAACAAAAGGGAAATGTGAATATGTAATGTTTGTTGGTATTTTCTGTGCTTGGCAAGAAGCACTTTGCTTCTGCAACTGTGATGTGAAGAATCTCTTCATGCTGGATGGCTTTAGTCTGTGGGCACCCTGATGAGCACGAAGAAAGCATCACAGAAAGACCTGACATCAAACTGGCTGCCAACAACACCCTCACTTTACACCAGCATACAAAAAAGCAGAAAACAAGGATATGCATGAACAGTATGGGTTTCTTTTTCTGTGCTTGGTATCAAGTCAATTGCTAATATGCTTGTGATATGAAAACATTTCACATGTACATCAGTGCTTCCAGGCACCCAGTTGAGACCATAGCAACAACAGATTTCACTGCATTGCTGCAGGAAAAGACTTTCCTCCTTTGCTTGCTCCAAGTCCTTTCTAAAGCAAAACCACTGACCACTTATCTCTACATCAACATTCTCCTCTTCTCTCCATGCACGCCTCAGCACACTTGAAAAATACAGCAGGACTTGCTTACTTGTGGCTACATCAGAGAGGGCAGGAGGTGCAGGATCCATTTCTGTATTTACTATCAATTCCAACACTTTTTATCTTAATTTCATACCCTTTTAATATGTATTTTTCATCCTGTCATAATGCACAGCACTGTGTCAAAGTCACAGCACAGAATAATACAAAATAAATGTTCTGATGATAAGATGGTGAGATAAAGGCAGCTGCTTCCTCTAGAAAAATTTAAAAACCTAGAGCATAAATATTATTACTTTTGTGCAATGCCTTATTTCTCTACAGAATTCCCTATCAGTTCTGCCAGGGGTGTACATTCTGTGCCACCTTCACTGCACAAGCTCTAAATGATTCTACAGATAATTACTTATCACAACAGTGCTAGAGATGTTCTCATGCATCCAGAAACAAAGCAGTCAAGAAAAAAAACCAACTCAGTTATTGATATGAGTTGTGCTGACTTATGTTCAAGCTGACTTATGCAGTATATTTACATTATTATTTAAAGGACTGATATTTTCCTGTGAAGTTTTGACTTCACGTTCCATACACAGTAAACTGTATTGCATTTAAAAGAAATTTCTATTTAAGTCATCGATAAATATTTGTATAATTAAAGGCATGAGGAGCCTACAGAAATAAAATATAATCATCTATTAATGATATAATCATAATTCTGGTCATACTATTTCATCAATACATTCTGTCCAATATTTCATAAATACATCATGTCCATAAATACAGAATTTAACTCAAAGATGTACTGTCAGTGAGACATATGTTCATTTAACTTACTTCTTGAATGTTAAAAAGTCAAAACACTAGAAATACTGCTTTCATTTACAGTCCTGCTTACCCTGCTAGACAGCACAATATCACAAAATGCTGCAGATAGCATTGGAAAATACCCCAACATGCTTTAGGTTTCCTTTTTTGATGCTTTTAATTTTTTTTTTGCTTTCAGTATTTTACTCTTAGTAATTTGACACTTTCAAGATGTAACACATAGACTGTGTCACACTGAGGATAAAGAATTTTGTGTATTTGTCTATTGAATAATCACAGCAACATATATTTCAGCACAATAATTCAAATATTTTAGCATTTAGCAAAGAGCTCTTGTCCTCAGGCAGCCTAATACAAAACTTGTGATAATCTTCAGGTAACAGAGTCATTATGACGTTTATTGCACAAAGCAGTTCTCAGTTTTCCTGAGTGTGTAAATGTCTGCCTTCCATGAACTCCTGGTCAAACCCAGGTATTTAACCAGGTTCTAAATAACTCAATTGCCCTATAGCTATGATATGATTCTAATAACTTATTTCCAACTTATATTTAAGGGCCAATGTTTTTCGGTAATATTTACATTCGCTTGCTGAAGCTGAGTTTAGAATAGCAAAGAAGAGGATTTTCATTTTTTTGTCATTAAAGATAATTTTTAGACAAAAGTTGAATTTATTTGACGTACCCCATAAAGCTTTTGTGTTTTTTCATGTTCCAGTGTGTTACCAGGATCAAATGCTATTTATTTGCTGAGAACTGGTATAGTAAATCAATTTTAGTGACCAGCAAGGAAACTTCAGCTCACTGGGCACTATATGTGATTCAGCCAGGCACTCCCTTACGTTGTTTGATAGATTTGATTCTGTTTTTAAAGAAAAAGCATGGATACAGATGCATTTTACACTGCTGCTACTTTTATAGGTTGTATATGTTGTAAAATGTCCTTAGGATATCCTCTTTTTACTGACCCAGATAAATTTAAAAAAAGAAAGAAAGAAAAAGAAGAGAGAAAAAAAGATTAAACAAGAGTGATGTCAATGCATTACGATGTCAAAGTCGTGTTTCATGTTGGTCAAGATGTCTCATCCACAGTCTGTCCTCACTTTGATGTTGGGGAAGTATGATTGTGCTCTAGTCTGTGAAGTCCTTTTCCTCATCAAGTGTTTTGAATTTTCTGATAGCAAAATGAGGAGGGGCAGCGCTGAGGTTCAAAGACCCAAACTGCAAACAGGAATGCTGCTGCACTGCTGAACAAGCTCAGCCTAAAGACTGCACAACAAGGGATCAGATGGTCGATTTAATTTTAAATGCTAAGTGAAAATCCTCCATTTTAACACCTGGACTTCTAAACAAATCATCTTAAAAGAGAAACAACAACCCAAGCCAAAGCCCCATATCTGACTACTTTATATAACCAGGGTTTATAATTACAAAGATTTCTTTTTCTGTTCTTTCTTTAAGGCAGCTTCTTAAAATGATCTGCCCTTGCTGACGTTGTTCATGGTCTAGAAAAGTTATATAAAGTGCAACCCATTGACAGGGTTACTTATTTGTTTTAATGAAACAAAACCTATTTAATTCTGCTTTTAAAATAAAGTACAGAAACCAAACCACATTGAATGTTTGCTACTAATATTTCATGCCAAGCTAGCAGATAATTCTTATCTTCAGGCCAGCCTGCCCTCACTGTCACCCATTGTGTCTCCAGGGAAATTGCTATCATGCTGCAAGTAACTCACACATCTAATATCCCATAAATATTGCAGATATAAGAGCCCTCTTGCTTTTACCTCCTTAAAAGAAAAGGTGAGCACTACTCCCAAATATTTTGTAATATTTAGTCCAAAACGGCTTAGTGCTGGCAGAAATACCAGCACACATTAAACAGGCTGATGCATCCTGGAATCCAACTCCTGTGACACGACACAAGGGCCCACTGAAGGAGCAGTAGAAGTGCCAAATGGCTACAGCCACAATTTATGGAATTGGCAAACAGGAATAAGAGGTGAATCCAACCGGAGCAGCTCCAGGGTGAGCACCACCCTGCTCTGTCTCCAAGTCCCCTTGCAGGGGCACAGTTTCTCCATGCACTGCTGACAGAAAATGCCACAGGCTTTTTCAGCACCTGCAGCACAACCACACAAAGAAGCCAGACCACAGGCAGCTTCCTGATGCCATCTCCAGGGACCCCAGAGCCCCTCAGGCAGCAAGGAACAGATCAGTGACCTCCCCAGGACCTGGTGCATGCAGAGCTCTGGGAGTGCTCCTGGACAAGGGATGTAAGGATGGATGAACTTGTAAGGCCAGGGCTGGGAATCCTATACCTACCCAAGTCAGAGAAATAAAAAATCATAGAAAAGGTGAGGTTAGAAGGGTACCTTGACATCACCTAACAAATTTTCCCTTTAAAAGGAGGACAAAGTTGTCTTATAGTCAATTTCTTTTTCACTAGGAGACTCAGATTTTCCTTGGGGGACCCTCCTTGCCTTTCACCAAATCAGGTGTAACATTTGCTTTTTCCTGCAATGAAGAACTTTGCACATTCACCACAACTTTTTGAGGACAGTAAGCAGCAGCCTGGCAATGGCATAGCCTCCATACCATGACTGTACCCCACCCATTCCCTAGGTGTTTACAGCTGAAGATCTGTTGTATCATTTACAGAGAAATTCCAAAGGCTTTGCAGACATATGTGAACATAATGCCTAATCCCAGATGGGCTCACAAACAGAATGAGAGGCTCTCAGAAATGATTGCTGAGAGGAGGACATGAGACTGAGAAGTCACCAGAGACAGCTTAGAAGAAAGAGTTTTGCCTCTGTTATTTGGAGAGGATGCATCAACTCTCCCACCTACAAGCAGAGTCACAACTCAGGGATATGACAATATGTGGCTTTGAAAGGTGGGTGAGATGAAAACAGTCTTGGCCAGCAACTTGGAGGGTGGGAAAGGAGGGGAAGAGTGAAGTGTGATGATGCAGGATCTTCCAGCTGAAAATATAAAGGCCTGCAGTGATTTACTCTGTACAAATACATGTGCACACCCATCCATACAATTACATATATGGTAATTGTGTATGCTATGTATATTCCACCAACCCAGGATAATTTACATCATCTTTCACAGAAACAGGGTGAAGCAATTGCACCTCATTCCTCCTGTGCTTTCCTGACCAACCCTCTGATTTACCCACAGAGATGGAACCACTCCCACACAGCAGCCTTCCCACACGGCCCCAGGGGAGAGGAGAGCCTGGAGAAATTCATCATTCTCCTTTTACTGAACATGCTCTTTTATTCTGAGGAGGGCCAGCAACATTTCTGAGCCGCTGCTACTCTCCTGCCATGGCTTGATGTGCAGCTGTTTCCAGCTTTGATGGAACATTTTAACAGCCACAGCCTAAGGGGCCAGAAGAATCATGTGCTCGGTTGCATAAGCTGCCCCCAAAGAAAGGATAGATTTTGATAACCTCCTCCACATCATGAAAACTGGAAAGGCTGTGAACAGGTGACTGAACTACCTGGACAAATTTTCCCAGAGGAAATGACCCATGTGTTATTCTGAAAACAGAACTGTCACTGCCCACGGCTGCTGTTGCTTTCTCGGCCTAAAATGGGAATGTGACCTATCTGAGGAGGACTGTTTAACAAAGAAAATGTAGAAATATTCTAGTTTCAAAAATATCCCATTTGCAGAAACAAAAAATAAAAAAAGGAAAGAAAACAATAGGAATATGCAGTTACAGAACTCCACTGAAATTTCTGGTTTATCTGCTCTCTTTTGAAAAAAAAATACGCATTCTCAGCCATGATTTTTTAATGTTTCCCAATAGAAAGGATTATATAATTGTGTACATGTTATTATCAATGACACCACTATGCTATGGAACCACTGACATTTTAAACCTAATTACAGATGGCAGCTTATGAAATAATTATAAAGAAAAGATTGGACAGCAACCACAGTGATTTCATGCTTCCTCTTCATGTGTGTTTAGCACAATATTGCCGAGTCCCTCAACTTTAAAAAATAATGTGAATTATCAAGCAGACCGTACTGCTGGTGACTGGGAGGCTGACTCAGTGCTGTAGGAGATGATAACATGTCACACTTGGCACTCCCAGCCCAGGTCTCTGCAGAAGGTGTCCCCATCCCAGCAGGGCTGGCTGGTGGCCAGGCAGTGACCACTGCCAAAGGACACGTGGGATGGCAGCTCAGGGGCACAGGCTGCTCAGGCAGGCCCTTACACACCCTCAACAATGCAGCTGCAGAGCACAGGGTATTCCTCAAGGTCTACAGATCTCAACTGAAAAAGTGAAATTTGAGTTTGAGGATCTTATACCTGCCTGATTTCGTTCTGTGACATTCATTTCCAGCCGCCCTGAAATTCCCTCCCCTCCATGAATCCACTAATTAAATTGCCAGTGGCTTTGATACTGATGCTACCTCACTCCAGGGAGAATTTTGTCTGGCTCTCCAGAGATTATTTTAATGTGTTCCATGTTAAATTGGTAAGCACTTTTTAACCTGTTCCTTCCTGATTCCATCTCACCTCTGTTATTACTAATAGCACATTAAGCCTTTAACTACAATCATTTTAGTGAAGAGCTAACACAAAATAGCTATTAAGCTTTTCAGCTCTCTACATGCCTCTTTTCTTCTACTTATATCTCTCTTAAGCAGAGGACTGACAATTCCTTTGGTTATTCTCTGGCCTCTTATGCATTTTAAAAGCATGTCCTTCCTGCCTTTTACATGGTTTACTAATGGTACCTCATTTAGAGCCTTTACCTTTCTGACTCTTCCTTCAGATTCATCCTCTACACCCAGTCCTCCTTCCTGTAATTTTACTCTCTTTTAATGCACCTACAGCTTTATTAGGCCAGAGATGCCCAAAATTTTTCTCAGGGCTTCTTACTTGTGGTGG
>WEIU01013994.1:1381433-1393631 GCA_013389925.1 Aegithalos caudatus | reverse complement strand
AGTGGTGGGAAGCCGGATAGCCTAGACGAAGGGATATTAATGATTTTTGTTTTTCAGATGGTAATTTGTCTTTGTGGTAGGGGTGGCCCATTAAATTTCAGCTCACGTCCTGATGGAGATCAAAAGCGAAGGGGAGAGGGAGAGGGAAGCANGGGGGGGGGCGGGTAGGATTTCCAGAAACAATCCTTGTCGATTTAGCTCCAGTATCCACACCAAAGTTGGAGAGCTGTATTTTCCAGCACTACCATCTGCTCCTGGTGCTGCTCAGGAGCACGCTTACTGTTACGCCTCAGAGGAAACAAACAAAAGGTGTGCTTTCCAAGTCGGTCCTGAACCTGTCTCTTCATGGGCTTTTAGGTGGAGCACTAAGTATAGAGGAGTATCTATGTCCTAAAGGTTCACTGTCCTCTGTTGGCTCAGTTTAGACTCTTAGATAATTTCCTGTCTTTAAAAACGGTCTCCAAACATGGTAGGTGCCAGGTCCTGCTTTCTTGTGTTTTTTTTCCCCCCCTAATTTATTTATCTATTTTTGGTTGGGGTTTACATATTTTTTTGTTCCCTCATTTCTTTTTTCTTCAGACTATTTCTGTATGGATATATCGGTTAGGAACCATAGTAAAGTTCCTTTTTTTGTTGTGCAAGTGTTCCTTCTCATTACAGAAAATACTTATTTTCCTAAATTATAGTCTGAGCAGCAAGAGGTTTGATGCCTTTGCCTCTGGATGAGTTCAGGGGTAGGCTAAGACCCCAGACTGACTGCACTGTGAACAAAATAGAAACCAACAAATCTAGAAGTTATAATGGGCTTTGATTCTCACTGCTGCTTGAGATCTTTAGGGATCCCAGCTGAGAGAAGGCAAGGAGGAGGAGTGAGGATAGCTGGAACAAACTCCTCATACAGAAAGGTACTCTTGTGATTATACATCTGATTTGTAAGCACCTGAGAAGAAAACTGGTCATAACCGCAGGCAGAGTGGCAGTGGATAAGAAAAATCCTGCTGATATTTAACCAGATGTTTAACAGTGATTTAATTTTTAAACAGACATTTGAGTAATCCATATCTTTCATATTTTTCTCATTTTGCACTAAAACTTTCCTGATTGGATTGGGTGATAAGTAGACTTGGCACTAGGCAATAGGGGGGAATTTCTGTGTTTTATGTTATGCTTCTTGCATTTTCAGTGAAGTGTAGGCAAGTTCTGGTTTTTGCTCTATCTTGCTTTCTTTGATTTAAGAGGACAAATTTTTTGTCCCCCCTTGACAGGGACACATTAATCCTGAAGTCATGGAGGGGAGAGAGAGATCCCACTCTTCAGAATATAGATATTTGCTTTGTTCATCCCCCCATCTTGTTAGGCTGATGGAATTGGCCATGGCTGCCCTCCGTGACCTCCCTCCCTTCCTGCAAAAAGCTGGGGCAACTAGGGAGGAGAAAATGTGCAAACTCCAGCAAGTGGAAAAGCACAACCCCAGAGGACAAAAGGCTTGAACAGAGAGATGCGGGGGATGAGGTTCTGCATAGAAAACTACTTTTAGCAAACTGGCCTTGATCAGCTCACACTGACTGGAAACGATGGCATGGGGATGGGTTTAGTAGGAATGTGGGTAGCCCAAGAAAAGCTCAATACAAGTGGTGCCGTGGATTTTTAGTTGCTTTGCAGTAAGATGAAAAAAGTTCCCAGACAAAATGGCTTTGGTCATCCTCTGTGATTGTCCTTTATTCTCCAGGCCGACAGCTGACCTGGGGGAACATACCCCCAGACTATAAATTCTTCTTACCTTGTAGTCAGTTGTAAAAGTGCTGCTTGACTTGGGCTGAGACGTGATAGGGCCCTGTTAGAGGGAAAGTTCCTGGGGAGCAGGCTCACTCTGTGATATTAAACACGGCTCGAACAATAGATTTCTGTTTTACTCAGGACAAATAATCGTGCGAACAGACATGCTAGGGTTAAATAAGACCATCTGCATGAATCTATCTTCTCGAAAACAAATAGATGCCGGGCAAAGATTCAGTGTGCAGCCGGGGCTGTTGCCTCACTGTTCGGCGAGAGGGGGCACTATCCAACAGTGCCAGGGAGCGGTCTGCCGCTGCCTCCTGCCTGTCTCAGCGCTGGCTGGTGCATGCTCTGTCAACTGGGATCTGGGCATTTAGGGTCTTATAGCCCTATTCAGGTGAGTCCTTTAAAGACATCGGAGAGGTTAACTGACTGTCTAAAAGATGCAAGATCAAAGCTGTAATTGTTTTACTTCGTGGCTGCATCACTTCCATATGCTGGTGAACGACTGGAAATTAAGGACAACGCTGTATGATTGCAAAGCTAGTTTTGTTCACATTTAGTAGGCTGACAGCAGTAACCTTACCCTGTTTTTACTGTACTGGTTTTAGGGAAAGTATGGTGAGGCCCTAGCTTTTGAGTGCTTCCCTCCCAGGAATTGTCATCCCTGTTCTCTGTAGTAAGAAAACCAAACATTTTCTTCTCTAATTTAACTTTCTTTGAGAACTCGTTTGTTTCCAGCCTAGAGAAATATATCGATCCATCTCATAAAATATTGGTTTTAAAATGCATTTAAAAGCCTTTTCACCTTTCATTTATCTATATGCCTGGATTATTAGATTAGCATTTCTTAGTTCATTTTTTACTGGGAGCCATGGGAAATTTTACTGAGGGTCTGTCACTGGAAGCCATACACTGGAGTCCAGCTTTGTCAGGTCTCCTAAGTGTTGCTCTCTGCCTTCATGACAAGAGCTGCAGCAGCAGGGGCAGACCAGCCCCAAGAGAGGGGATGTGCTAAGGAGTAGGGGGGATGGATTCACTGTAATGTGAAGATGTTTCACGGCTGGGATAGTGCTGAGATTCAGAGTTTAGGTGCAGTCCAGTGTGAAGTCTTCAACTGGATTTGCCTTGCTGCAGATCATGCCCATGAGATAATTTCTGGTATAAAACTGAAAAAGGGAATTTTAATTACTTGCAGGGAGTGGTGGAGACAAATCAGAATGGTTCTCTAGGGATAAAATTCATCAGTGTTCATTGTGTAGCAGCTGTGTAAGTACCAAATCACACTGAAATCACAAAGTCAGTCTTAAGTGATGGACTTACCTGTTACAGACTGAATGCTGTGAAGGTGAACTGCCACAATTTTTGGGTTGGATCTTTGTGATTTAGTCCAGGAGACAAACTGTGGCATATTGCACTATCCCTGCTGGTCCTTGAAATAGGCTGTGTCTGAGTGTTGTTGCTTCTGAGGATCAACTCAACAGCTCTTTGTTACTGTTGTGTTACTTAAGGAAACAAAAATCAACTCACTGAAGGCACTGTGCCAGATAGTTTTATTGTAGGGGTTGTTTCTCTTGCTTTTAGACTGTTGACTTGTCCAGTGTGCCCAGTATCAGCACTCATCCCATCTCTGTCCATGGTGGCAATTTTCATCAGTTTCAGTGGGAGCCGAGTGTGAGACTTTGACAGCTCTTTGAGCTTGCAACTTGTGTGGACAGTGCTTTGCTTGCTGGAGATTATTCTTCAAGCACAGTTAACTTCAGTATTTATTTCCCCACTGTTCTCATTGTTGTCCAAAAAAAAACCAACCAAAAGTACTGTGTGACAGCCATTATTTCTTAGGCTCAAACCATGTGAGTAAAGTGCAGCAGAGCTCTGACAGCACAACTGTGACTTTCAGCACACAGGGTCTCCTTGACTACAGCGCCGCAACTCCCAAAGTTACCTCTGCTGCAGAACTCACATAAAACACAAGTTTTTAAGGTGCACAAAAAATCACTCAAGGTGATTTTATGAAGATGAGTATATCATTAGTAATAGTCCAGAAGCGTTACTGTTATCAAAACTGTATTTACAAACTAAGTGGGTTTGTTTTGGAATGTAAGAACTCAGAGGTAATTTGCATGTGAAGAATGTTACCAAGTTACAAAGTATGACTCTGAATTGGTGGCAGGGCTATTCATGTACTTATAATTAAACATGTTCCAAACCACTGTGCTGGTTAAGGACTGGTGTGTATTTACTTTTTAGTGAGCTCTAAACGAGACAATAAGTAAATGTGCTGGTTACTAGTTTTAATCTCCAAATCAATTGTGAACACCTTGACAGTTTATAAATCATATGTGTAATTTCATTGGTGTTCAGAAAAGGTTCATTTGTGGATGAGCACAGAATATTTTCTTCCCAGAATCTACTGTGAAGGAGCTTGATCTTACAAGGTGCTGAATGTTCTTCATTGTTGTTAAGGCGTCCCTGGAAAACAGCACACGGCACAACCAGACCCTGATAAACACAAACTGTAGCAGTGTCTGACCTCTGTGGCTTTGTTGAGCAGGCAAAATGCTTATGGGCTTGTTAGTCTAGATAACATGCTCCCTAACAGGCTGTTGCTGCAAGTTAAATAAATTGCAGAGTGCCAGTTTCAAAGGTTTGACTTTATCCATAATGCAGCAACACATGACCAGCCAGGACATTGCCACCTGCAGAGAAGAACCACAGTCATCAGATTCATTTCTGCTAAATATTGTGCTGTACTCAAAAGCTTCATCATAACTTCAGACCCATGAGGCAAACCCATTCTGTAATTGGGAATATCACATGAGGATCCGGTGATGCCAAATGGATCCTCCAGTAGCCTTGAACCCTCTGTGCTATGGAGGACGTACCCTGATGCCAGATATTCTCAGATGTTAGGCAGAGATGCCATCTGCAGTCCTGAAGAACAGCCCAGCTAAGTCCTGCACAGATGATCTATAAGCCATTTGCAGTTTAAGGGTTTGTGGCTTCGGAAGTTTGTGTATTTTGCAGATTGTTTGTGCCATAGTCTTCAAAAGCTGTTAGCTTTTAAGACAACCAGATGGCTTTAACAAAATATATTTGCTGGCACCTGGAACAGGTGGATCTGGAATCAATTTATGCAGTGTAATTTTTTCCACACCCCTTTTGGAATAATTTTATACCCTGGAGCCACCTAAGGTGCTTATTATGTAGCCAATAGGGAACAGCTTCTGTCTGACTACATAAGATTTTACACATCCTTTATAGCTAATGCCTAGATTGAAATGCAAAATTTAGTGCTGGGAGTGCATGTGAATTTGTGAAACTCCCTGGAGAAAATGTGGGTGCATGTATCAGTGAATGAATTATGCTTCTCCACAGACAGAGCGAGCTTTTTTTTTTTTAGTGATAACAAATGTCCTGTGTTCAGTGTTTGTCATTTTAAAAGCACTATTTTTCATTTCAAGTGCAAACCTTGTGCAAACCCTGTGCAGGTTGCTGATGTAGAGTGAAAATGAAAAAAATAGCTTCAATTTTATTTGAAAGGATAACACAATGAAAATATCTTGTGTTGTATAAGAGTGTCCTGACTCACAGATCAAATTGGTGGTTCCAAAATATGGCTGTGACAGTTATGACTAGTTTTGTGGGAAAGAAACAGATCCTGCCTGCCTTCTTGAAGGGCAGGAAACAAACTTCCATGAGACCTTGGCCACATCCTCCCTTATTTTTGCAGCAGAATCGGGGACAACAAGCTTATCCAGATGTGTGGATTCATAGTAACTTCAAAGAGGTTTTGAGTGGGTGCTGTGGAACCATCTGCACAACTCAGAGGTAGGATTAGGAACTAAATCTGGGAATACTTTGGGGCCAGCCTCTTAAGGGAAGGGCAGTTTGACTATGGATGGCCTGTTGGGCAGGTTTAATTGTTTTGCTATGTTGCTTGGCCACGTGGAAGTTGTTTAGCCTGCTGTTTCAGCTGAAGGTTGCTTATTTATCTCCTATGGTGCTGATTTACAGCACATCAAAGATAGGAGGAAAAATAAGGCAAGAAAGGAAAGGGTAGGAAGTTCACTCTGGCTAACTCAGTTCAACAGGATAATATAGTAAATTCAAGAATGCAGAAGGAGATGCATTTGGAGCCTGTATATATATAACACATGGAAGGAAAAATTGGCTAGGTCTCAGAAGTTTGTTAGAGTGATTGCAGATCCCCCTGCCCTGCCTCATGTTCTTTTCTCTGCTCTCCCTTCCTGATTGAAGATGATTTTCTCCAGGAGGAGATTTTCAAACACATGATTTGGACAGGAAAATCAGTCTATATTTATAAAACAGTTAATATTTCACTCTCTGACCTTTTTGAGGTCCGTTCTGCATATGAAGGGCATTTTCATTAGAAACACAAACCCGAGACTCAGTTTCTGCCTGTGTCCAATGTGCTCCTTCAGTCTAAAAGAGCTTAGCTTGTAGTTGTAATTGCAGCTTGTAACCACCTACTTAAAATAAAAGACAACAGGGGAAAGAATATCATTAGTGGCTTGTGGTAGGATAAAGATACATACTTGCTCAACATGAGCAAAATAGGAATATGCACTGTAACTGTGTGCTGTTCCTATACTGACAAAGGATGAGTTGAGGTAACACATAATAAGAAAATTTTCACAGTTCCTGCTTTGTGAGGATAATCAAGTGATATAATAGTACAACTTAGCCTTATTTCTATTTTAACATGCATGCTCAGCAGTCTGAATAATCTTCAGGGACAGAAAGTGAGGCATAAAAGGACTGTGGCCTGGAGAATTTTGTGCTCATCTGTTAAAGATATCATGAATAATGATGCAGATGGGTGCCAGGTAGGGTTGCCAGTGACTGAAATCTGTACAAATTATACTTTGAGGTCTGTGAAAAGCTGGTCTGATGTGACTCGCTCAAGGTCGTAGAGTATGTTAGTGGCAGAGGCAGGGTTACAAGCCCTGAAAACACTTACTCAATTACTTAATTCTGTAAGTGTAGTTGAATCCTATGAATGAAATGTTTCATCTCATTGCTTTCCTGCATCAAAGCCCTAAACTCGTGCCTTACAAGACTATGCATTTATCTCCATGCACGACACTGCCAGATCCTTTACTCATCTAAACAGTTCAGTGTAAGTTAGTGTGACTGTGGGGTAAGGAAATCAGTACCCTGCTTGCACGTGCACTATCGGTCCCAACATTTTCAAGATGAACTAGGGATTATTTCTGTATTTTGCATTTTCGTACGCATACCAGGCATGCATCTATACAGGTTGAAATAAAACAAAACCAAGTGATTAACATCTTTAAAATTTAACATTTCCCCCCCTTAACCGACAGAAATTGTTCCCGAGAGAGTAATTTACTAGATACATTCTGTATTTGTCTAGGACTGTACATCAGGAATACAAACCATGATTTTACTAATGCTGTGTGTTCCCTCTAATGAGTCTTTGAAATATTAAACCAGCGAATATTTCAAATGAATTGCACACCTCTTTGTCTATGGTAGCTTTGCAGATCCAGGCTTCACTGTGTTACCTCAGAGAATTATGAGTTTATTATACTCCTGGAATGCTAATAGCACTTCATTTTCACCCTAGATTTCTTCTTCATATTTATTTATTGATTCTTCATTTGAGCAGTTTCACAGATAATGATGGTACTACTGAGAATAGCCAGTGTGAGTTAATTTTAAGAAGGCTGAAGTTACAATGCCATCCTTTTCTGCCAAAAATTTCTCTGCAAAGTTCATAAGCGAAGGCATCCAAAATGCTAAATTAGTTAAGATAACTGGATAAGATTACTGCCAGTGCTATACTTCATTCCTGGTTTCATCAAAACAAAGCACATCAAGGCTGGCAAGTCTAAATTTAACTTTGCATTGAAAACTCATAGGCAGATTTGAGAATGATGTGTTTTGGGCAAGCCATCTTTGCTCGTTTGGTCTTTATTCAAATGGAGTTCATTGACCTGTGAGTGAACACATGTGAACAGGGGTTTTAGCATTTTACCCTTTAGTTTGCATTTTGCTTTTGATTCCTGGGATTTTTCCCCATCTGGTCCCTCCTCCCACAGTGATGGATGCCAGGAAGCTGCTTCCAGTCATTTTTTCTGCCTTCCCTGAAGGCAAAGAACTTCCCTGAACTGATTCATGTTCAAGCTGGTCAATTGCTCTAAACGAACATCCAATTTTGATTTAAATATTTATGAAGGGAGAGAACATCCTGCAATTCTTGGTTAAGTGTTTAAAATTTAGCAACTCTTGTGATTCTGTTGCCCTTTAGTTGCTAGGTTCTTGGTCCTGTTACGCCCTTATCCAAAGAGGAGAGCATCACATTTTCTTGCTGTGGAAGTACTTTGATCTGCAGTCAAGTAATCTCCTAATTTTTCTGTGATATTTCAGTATGATACTGGATTTTCCAATGTTTTTTCAATCCTTATTGCTTGATGGCTCTTCCCTGAACTTTCTAAGGATGCTACTGGCCAAAGAAGACAGTAATACTGACAGCTACAAAGGTTTGGGAGAACTGAAACAGCAGAAGTTGTAGAGCAGAACTGAGCAGATAGACAGCAGGAGATAAGGACTGTAAAGGTGGAACACAGGAATAAAGGATAGTGGCGTAGGAAGCTCTTGGCATGAGAAGCCTGGTGTGTTACATGCCTCTGAAGAGCTGGAGTGGCTGCAGTGGTTAAAGGTAACAGCAGGTTTTTACTGGCAGAGGAAGATGGCTTGGAGCTGGGTGGGGATTGCAGCAGCAGCACTGCTTGTAAATCAGAGCAGTGTTGTGGCAGGGGAACTCTCTGCAGGGAAATGTCAAAACATCTATCTGTCTGCACTTTGCCTGGGCACATTCAGACTCTCTTTCAGGAGCACTACGATGCAGGCAAGGTGAAAAGAGACACTTTAAACTAACTGAGGGCAGAGTTCAGGCAGAATTTCTGGTGAGAAAGACATTTCATTCTTGCAAGTGTAAGATCTGAGCCTGTAGCATCAAACTCACTTTTACAATCTGTACAGATTCAGGGTGTCCTAATTTCAGTAAAATGACCTGTGGATAAGTGTTTACTGACCTGAGTTCTGGATTGCTAACACAAGGCAAACAGTTAAATTATTTGCAAAAGTTATAGTAGTATCAGGTTGGGTTGCACTAACCTTAACTGTGAATCTTGGGGTTTGAGAGGACTAGAATCTTCCCATAAGTAGTACAGTTTCTGGTTTTAGTTTGGAAAGATGTTATCATTTAATGAAAACCCTTTGTTTTCTGGCAGCCTACTCTGCTATCCATTTACAAAGCTCTCAGAGGGCTTGGACTTCCATGAAAAGTTCGAGAGCCCGATTGTGCTCTCAGATAGATGAGTGCAGCCTCAGTGAAGAGCTGTGGTTGTGCTTGGCTGAGCGTTGTAATGCGAGCCCAAAATACCAAAGACAAGTTTGTACCTATGGAACCAGATTGCATAGGGATGATATTGGTCCGGAGGCACTCTCCAAAATGAGGTCTGCCAGATTATGCTGCTGCAAAACCCAGCACCAAGAGAAGCATTTTTAGTTTTAATTAAAACAAAAACTTGAAACAACATGATCTCTATTTCTGCTGAATTTTAGGCTTCCACATGTTTGAACATAAGATGCAGAAGTAATTGATTAGAAACAGAAGTAAAATAATGAGGTCTGCTTTTTTTTTTTTTCCTTTCCCAAACTGATTCAACTGAGGAAAGAAAAAGAAAATAAAACTTCTGAAGATTTAACTTGAGATGAGTGAGACTTTTCTTCAGAAATAGAGCAAATGAACTACTGAAGTGCTTCAGTGAAATTATCAAAACAGCCTTGAGCCAGCGGGATTATTTCCATGGCAGACTTCTACCTGATAGAAACAGGGGTTTAAATTAATAGTTTAAAGAATTGGAAACAATCTGATACATGTAGTTCTAATGGTCTAAGATATTTGTTGAAGAGACAAGAGCCTGACCCTGCAACGAGGGACATCAGTAGGAAGAGTTCAATTTTTGAAAGTTAAAATTGGATTTTTCATCTTAAAAAAACCCCAGAATTTCACATTATGCAGTTCTTAGCCAAAGAATATTTGTTTTGAAATTGACATACTACTGGAGTCAGAGCTGCAGGAGATGGCCCCATGTTTTCAACCTGACAGTGCCTCTTTAAAATGCAGCAGTATAATTTAGGCGTCTCTTATTTGTTTTGAATAGCAGAGCTAACATATCTGTCAGTCACAAAGACTTGATAGACACGATTAGAAGGCAGGAGATCAGGAAACGTGTGCTTACCACAGCCAGCTCTCCCCACTGAAGAACTGAGTGGCTCAATGGCATATTTACAGTTAAGGTGTAACTGAAAGCTTTGTTAGAAATGTGCTTTGTAGACTGCGTTGAAACAGTGTTTTCTATTATGACCAGATTCTGGAACAGATTACCATGATTGTCGGAAGCACTTCAAAGCAGATTGATGTAGGAAGATCTTTCACCAAAAACCTCATCTTCTCTGTAAAACAGAAATCTACAAATGTGTCTGCAATCTGTGTTGTTTCAGCTACAACAGCGTTTATTTGATAGAAATGGTCTGCTCTTAATTTCCAAAGTACTACAAAGCTCTTTTTATTTTGCTGGCCCCTCCATTTCACAGTGGAGTTCAAAGGTTGTGTTTCCTTTCTCTCATATCCTTCTGAATTTTTTAAAGGCTAAGATTTAAAGATTATAATGAAATACTGAGCTACATCTGATAAAGGCAGACACTAATTTAATATATTGGTGGCCAGACTTTCATAGAACTGACTGCAACACATTGTCTAGTCCATTCCCCCAGCTCAAACAGCATCAACCAAACCTTCACCAACACATGCTCAGCTGAACTCAGCAATAGCTAAACCATGACAGGAAGTGGAAATGCCTTAAAATGTATTAACTTCTGAATTTTTACACATTAGGCGAGTGACATTCCATTTCCTCGAGACTGCTAAAAACTTTACTTGTAGGCTTTGAGAAGTGAAGTCTTCTCTTATTAGCAAACACAGGAGCAAATGTGAAAAGCCATCTTTCTGGTTGGGATAAAACCAGGTGGTAACAGCACATTGCACTGTGGTGGGATGCCAGTAAATTCTTCTTGGTTTTCAAGGATGTTGAAAAGAGAGGAAGCTTGTGCAGAAAATGAAAGGCAGCCGTAAGAACAAAGACAAGAATCAATTAGAACTGTCTTGCTCCACTATATTTAGTAGCACATGCAGAGGACAGGAAGGAGAATTTACAAAAACAGTCATCATTGTTATTTTGTGCCTTATCCAGCTGTAACATAACACATTCGTTGCATTGTCCTTTACGAGTCTTAAGTGAACAAATTGATTTTTAACCAGGCAAGAAGATGAGACAGAGAAATTAGAGAAGTCTCTTGTCTAAGCTCATAGAGGGCAGCAGTGAAAGACAGTCCTGCAGCCACAAACATATTTTCTTTTTTGACAGCAGAAATATGATGGATTCTTTATATTAAAGAAGGGCCTTGGAATAGTCCTGGTACATTCTGGGAAATTATTTTTTCCTATAAAGCAAGGCTGAATGCTGTTGAAGAATATATTATGAATACTTACGGTAAGTGTTAAAAAAGGGTTGGTTTCTTTTTATTCCTCAGTGTCATTAAATGAACAATTCAGAGAATTCAGAATACAATTTATTTATAAAATGAGGTGAGTAAACGAAGTAACCTTATGCAGAGGACTTATTCTGGTTCTTTCTGAAAAAGTACAGATCACACTCAAATAAGCTTCTAAAACAGATAACTCTGTGAACACTTCCTTACCATTTCTTTTCTCCAACAGAGAAAATTAATAGCCAAGCACCGATTTTGTGTGTATTTTTAGTGAGCATAAATTAATCTACTTAATATGTAGCATGCTTTTTGCACTTACACATAATTAAATCATATTTGTTCTTAGAAACTATTCATCCTGTGTAAACCTGCTTCCTGAGCAAATATTTCTTTAATTACTAGAACAAATAGATTGTGGGATTTGGAGTCGATTATCACAGCATTTCTTTCCCTGATGTGTGCTTCAGATGTGCACAGCAGAGAGGTCTGCTAAACACAGCCAGGAAACACAGCAACCAGCTTTTTTCAGCTTGAAAATAAAAACATCTTATGAATACTTCACACCTAAAGAACCCTTCATTTGGGGATTACAAAGTGCTCTTCCATGCTTTGTGGATATTATTTATTTCCATTTTAGGCAAGGGTAAAGTGAAAGGGAGAGAGACTAGGGCCCATATGCAACATCCTCATGTTGTATTAATAGAGATAGCTGTACTAAAATGTATATGGTTGTATGCTACTTGTGTAGAACAGCAGAGGACATGGCTTTTCCTAGAGGCTAATAAGGTACAGCCTCTATTTTTTTTTTTTTTTTTT
>WEIU01013994.1:1335555-1381409 GCA_013389925.1 Aegithalos caudatus | reverse complement strand
TTTTTTTTTTTTTTTTTTTTTGTTATGTCTGGTAGTGCATTTCTGGTTTCAGAGGTCCTAAAAGCTCAAAGCAGATGGAAGTCATGGAGAGTTAGAGACATAGGGATCTCGGAACCATGCCTCTTCAGGAGAGCCCCTCATTGGCAGATTTGGCTGTTAGGGTTCAATGGCTTACAACTGGGATGTGGAGAGCTGAGAGAAGTGCAGGTGTCCAGTTTATTGGACATGCTGTGCCAGAACAGGACAATTTGGTCCCAAATGCATATCCTTGTCTTCACTGCACAACTCATCTGGGAGGTTAGAAGCTCTGTGTGAATAGTACAACAGCAAAGCCATATGCCTGTCCNCACTGTTTCCCAGGATTTTTTTTATGTTGAGACTGTATAGGAGTAATTCCCCAGAAGTTATGGGAGAAATATTATTTCCTGTGGGAGGAGTGTTTAAGAAATGTCAGCATCTTCATGTTTCTTAACTGCAGAGTAAGGAGTTTCTGATAGGGGAGGGTAGATTTTGAGCTCATTCTCTTTCTGAATTAATTAACCAGAGTTCAGAGCACTTCCTCTCCTGAGCTGTCTTACATGGGAAAGAGAGGTAAGAGGCCATAGCCAAATGAGATCCCCAATTAAGGATGCAGGTGAACAAGGCTTGTAAATGACTGTCTTGAGTCTGAGCAGAAGACCGTGTCTGCCAGTAAAACAGTTTGGATATACCCTTAATGAAAAGAAAGGGTTTACTGTGGAGTCAGCAGCCAAAGCACCCTTTCTGCTGTTAAAGTGCAGCATGTCGTGCTGAGCCTCTTCCTGGCTTTTCTTCAGGATTGTAGGGAATGGAGTAGGCTTGTTTGCCTACTTGACAAAGGAGGCCAAAAAAATTTGGAGGAGACTTTGGAATATCAGAGCTGAGAGGGGCAATGAGATGCTGCATGATACCATGTTATTGGGAAGAGTTCTTGTCACCTACTTGTCTTTGGATGGGATAAATTCATAAAGCCGTCATTGCTCACACATGTACTTAAGAAAGTCCTGTCTTCTGACAGTTGCTGTTCACTTTTTTCCTCACTGGAGCTTTTAGATGTAGCTGAACCTAGTCAGATGATGGACTGTGAAGGAACAAATATGACACTTAAACAAAAACCTCTTTAGCATCTTTAGGTTTAGAGTTTTATTTCTCTGTGCACATTAGCTCTGAAACCTCACTGTTCCTTCATGGCCCCTGAGGGCTCTAGTTTAACAGCAAAGGTGCCAAGTGCCCAAGCAAGTACCTGGATGTTGGTAGTGCTAATACAGCCTGTGCCTTGTCAGCTGTTACAGATGTGCCTACCTGTGCAGTGGCTGCATCTCTTGCCTGAGGTGGAATGGTAACTAAAAGGTGCCTTTATGTGGTTTACTGTAATCCTCTCAACCACAGGAAGATGCTCTGACTGTGCAATACAGCATCCATTTGGGGAATTAATAGGAATTACTTATTGCAATTTGGATTTACATCCTGGACTACTGGGCAATAATTTCTTTTTTGCAGGAAGTTCTAACTGATGCAGAGGTCAGATGGTGCTGGGACAGGAAGTTAGACCAGCTGCAGGAGGATGTTGATGAGTGCTCTCTGCCTCAACTTTCCACTGTGAATGAGCACTAGGGTACGTGTAGTCTGTTTTGTTCACTGAGATCAAAAGTTCTTTGGGGATGAGAAGTTACTCTGTTGATAGCAACTTTTGCAGTGCCACTCATGTGGAACCTCTGCCTGACTCTAACTCAAACAGCAGTGAGCATCCATCTGAAATCCAAGCACCTTGTGGTTTAAATGCTTTCTCTGTGTTTTCAGATAGCAATCTCTGTAGCTCTTTGAGGCATTTAATGAAAATTGTTTTAACAGGACTGCAGCATCCTAGAAAACGGTGTGTGTGTTTTTATGCAGTGGGGGGGGGTGCAGCCATACAGTACAGCTGGAGCTGTAGCATTTTACTGTGCTGTGACAGGTAGCATCGATTTTACAGTTAGGTGAGACTGATTTCAAATGTTCCCTTGTTGAATTTATTGGCACCTACAACTAACAGTGTTAAAAGGTTAAGTGATATGTACGTTACACTGCACACAGCCCCAAAATTTGTTTAGAGACCAAAACAATAGTCTCTTGTGACTGGTCCTTCACCCTACAGAATTTCTGTATGTGAATGTCAGTCCTTGATGAGGTTGTTTGAGAACACCTGGTCTTCTTACATCTTGTCTGTGCCTCTTCTGGAGAACATTTCTGGCTGAAAACTGAACTGAAGGAAGGGCAAAATGGACTCTTGAGCTGAACATTAGTTGAAGACTCAGAGAACACTTGAAACAACTGGGAATGACCCAGGCTTCATGGCTAGCATCATGTCCTGTCATGTGCTTTCTCTGTGAATATGAACATGTCCCATGAGCACTCCATGGTTCATTACTCAGCCCCCATACCAGGCAAATAGTACTTCACAGGGATGTTGTGAGGCTTTGGTATTGGGGAATTGTAAAGCTCTGGGAACATTTAATCTGGGTCAGCTATAGAATCACAGGTACTGATATTGGCTGCATTCAAGTAATTCTGTATATATGTCACCTGCCTTGGTCTGTAGTAATAGTTAGAAAGGGACATGAATTGACTGAGAAAGAGAGATGTGTGCTGTGATTGCTTAAATACAAACCTGGGAATTGGTGAGTTTTACCTTCTAACTCATCTCTACCAGCAGCTCCTTCAATGCCTTGGGCAAACACTGGGAAATCAGTATCAGGTTTCTCTGTTGAAGTAATAATGCTTAAGAAAAAAAAAAAAAAAAAAAAAAGACAGACAGCATTTTCTAGAGTTGGAAGAATTAATCAAAGATTGTTTTAGAGGATTACCTGAAGAGTGCCATGTATTTTAAATGGTTTCTAATCTTTGTTATATTAGTTATATGCGCAGGAAATAATCAGTCTGAAGCACGGCTCCCATTTGGTGATTTCCATTTGAAATGACCCTTTCATTCATCAAAACAGCGGAAAGGACAGATATGTGCTATTAAAAAGAAGATGTTCTAGTTCAAACTGGCAGCATCATCTCTGAAACCTGCCCTGCTGGAGCAGTGCTTTCAGAAAAAATAGATTCCTACCAGTAGCTGCTGCTAACTCTTTCAATTAATTGCCCAAATTATTAGCAGAGCAGCTGGTATTAGCTGCCCTTACTTCCTTTAATGCAGGAAGTTTGCGTATCCAGTTCTTAGATTCCTCCACATCTGTGCTCCCAGTAACAAGCAGTGATCAGCGGTGAGTCACTTTGACACACTGAGTGTCTGGTGTTGGCTTTGCTCCTAGTGACATGTGCCAGCCTGGGCAGAAAAAAAAAAAAAAAATTAAAAAAAAAATAGACCCGAAAGGCACGATAACTTGAATTATTTCCCTTCACCTCTTCCCAAAGTGGAAATCCAGCTTGCATATGGAGTTCACGAACTGGAAACAAGCTGCTGACTGTGGCTGCTGTTGGCAATGAGCCTCCAAACCTCAGCATTCAAATTGAAAGCCAGACCTCTCGGTGCATTAAGGCTCACATGCTAGCTTTAATTGTTGAGCCTTCTTTCAGGACTAAGAGATTACTGAGGAGTTGTGAAAGCTCTCTTGTCTGTATTCCATGTTCCTATGATTGCCTAGATAACTTCACTTTGAAGTGGGCTGCAAATGAAGATGCTCCCCATTCTTTCCTCTCCAAATGTCCATCCAACAGCCACTGAAGTTTCCATCAGCTTGATTAGTTGGCACCAGCTCTGATGTGTTCTGAAATGCTGAGAGCAAGTTGTCTTTATAGACTACCCCTCTAAAAGTTACTCAAGAAGTTACTCTCTTTGTTCCTCCTGAGTTTAAAACCTATGAATTGGCTATGGACTACCAGGTATGGACCTGATCCAAAGACCAATGACATAAAAGGGAGAGAGTGTCTTAAAATTCCTTCCACTGTTTTTGGGTGAGGCTGTGTTTTGAAGATACTTGTCTTCTAATCTGAACCAAGTATTCTTGAGGACTGTCCATGTCTTTACTGTTTCAGAGTTTTTTTCATTTCACTCCTTCATGCGTGCTCAGTTAACAGTTCCTCTCGTTTAGAATGGCCTGTGGTCTGTAGAAGCAGGTTGGTTTTCATTACTGCATCCGACATGGATGGCTACCAAGATTGTTTTTTAATAGAAGGTAGAATAGATCAATGTTGTACAATTGAAGTTAGAGCCAATAGCATATTTTACCTTTAAACTAGTGAGTCTACCAAAGTCAGTGTTTTTAAAATTGGAACAGGGACTGTACATCTGTGCAGTACAGCTGGAATACACATCGTTAAGGGCAGGGTGTCCTCTCCAGGGCCTGGGTGTAGCACTTTATATGCTGTCCACCTGCGAGGGACTGTTTCCACTTGGCTGCACTGAACTGTGGTCATGGTTGAAAATAAGCAGATTTGTTATTTAATACCTTTGGCAGTCTGACAGGTAGTTTTAGTAAAAAATCTAAAGCATGCTTGGTTGGCATCCTGTTCCCATCAGGAAGGACTTATGTAACAAGAGATCCCTGTGCTTGTCCTCTTCTGCTAGGGGTGTTATACCTGCTAGAGAAAGGATTTCTAGGGTGTTGCTGTTTGTTGAAACCAGTCTGAGAAGGATAATCACAGTCACTGCTTCTCAGAAAGAGCCTTTTGGCTATGGCTGCCCTCTTTGGGGTTTGAGGATAATGTTTCTCAGCCTAGAGTTCCTGATGCATGGAACTGTTGCTGTGTTAGCTTCTCCTGTGGATCTGTTCTGCTGGATGCAGGAGGGCAGGTCTCTGTCGTTTTTCTGCCAGAAATCCCCTCAAGAGCAAGAGCAAACTGCAGTTGAATTGCCTCTCTTACAGGCTCTTTAAATGATGTGTCTTTTTTGGATGGGAATGGGCTGAGCTCCAACCTTTCTCATGCTGTTTGCCCTGTAACCTCTGTTCCTTTCCCAATTCCCACCTGCATTGTCAGAAATGGGCAAGCTCCCATCTGCTGCCGGCTGGGCTGCTGCCGACAGGATTGCTGCCCTTCCGGCAGGGCAAGGCCCTTCCCTCCCTCTGCCCGGTCCCTGCAGGCTGCAATGCTTGGATGTTGTCCTTTGCTTTCATCCTCAGAACTGTACCTAATGAAGTGAATACAGCTGTTTGTGTTTCACCAGAAAGCCTCCCCATCTGTCTGGGGGGCTGGTCGGGGTGGTAAGGGAACGAGGAGTTTTCAGCTACTCCAACTTTGGGCTGAAGTACAGACTTTTAATGACATTTTCTCCTGAATGTTAACGTTAGCTGTTTAGGAAGCCAAGAATGTGTCTCTTCATGCCACTCGAACACTTTAGTGAGGGTGAGGGCACGATTAGTCATTCAGCAGGCAAACATCTGGTGCTTTTGTGTGCCCTGCAGCTCTTCCTAGTCGGGAGGCCTCACCTCGGCCTGGCTAAGCCAGGAATGTGTTACCACAGGCATTTTAATTTTATGCTTTTAACCACCATCATACATGAGCAGGGAGTAAAATGTGGCTTCTCATGTGCTCTTTTCCAGTTCTGTATACTTATATTTCTAGATCCCAGCTTATTCTGGAGAACAGTTTGTCTCTCTAGGTATGTGTGATTGATCAGAGAAATAGGATTTTCAGAGAATTCCTAGGCAACTGGCTCTGTTCTTTCATGCATAATAGGCATCAGAAAACTAGGGAGAATAAAAACTGTCTGTATACAATCTCCTTTCCTTCCCATGCTTGGCTTTTCTTCTAAATCCCAGAGTCACTCTTTGAACGTGGCAATTCATGGCTGATAGTTGAATCATTGCAAAACCTCCTCCTTTTGTTTCTTTCCGCTTACATTGTTTCCTTCATCTCTGGTAACCCACACAGGCTTTTAATTCTAGAGTGATAACAATTTTCTTTGTTTTCCACAGATGGGGAAACTTTCTAAATGTCTCTCCGTGCTGCTTACCTGAAATAACTGGCTTCTCCAGCACTTCCAGCTCCTAGCACATCTTTTGTCCTGTCTATACATAAAGCTGCTCACTTTGTCTTTTGTTTGTGTCGTGTCTCCAAGGAGCAGTGTGAGATGCATGGGCGCTCAGTCCCCCTAGTCTAGGGCTGATGCAAAGTGTGTGGAAGTTTGGAGCCTGAGCTGAAAGTGCATTAGAGCTGCTAGGAATGCAGACAGTGTTTGTAGCCAGAGCCCGGAATTGCTCCAGGTATCTCGGTAGATCTTAATCACAACCTGTTTTCTTCATCCAGGCATAACCTCCAGGCACACTCAGTCTCAGAGAGACAGGGTGCAACTGCTCTGTTGTTTTCCAAAGAGCAAGGAGGTCTAGTTAAAGTGATCCTCACCTTCATTTGGCAAGTAAAATCTCTGTGGTGAAAAGGCTTCACTGCATGATATTTCAGTAATTGCAAGGTGACAGTACAGCACATGGTACAGTGAGAACTTTCACTCTCTGTCTGTTGGGTAACGTGCATTTATGGAGACCAGCAAGAATAGTGGGGGTCTTAACCTTTTGACCCAAAGAAGAATTATTAGTAAATCATAAGCTAACTAGAATTGGAAAAGGCTGACAGCCTATCCACTTTATCTCTTACTAACGTGGAATTGTTCCCCACAACACATTCTCTCCTGTTGGCTTTAAATAATGAAGCACCTATTGCTTCCCTGGAGAAGGCATATCATTGACCAGTAGTGAACTCTGTCTAACAATCAGCCTGAACTTTCCTTAATTTTTTGCCCATTCCCCCAGTTAACTCTTTCTAGGTTTTTACACTTTTCCAGTATTTGTAGTTGGCTCTGTTGCTACCATACTTTATATGAGCGATCAGTAAGCTTCATTCTTACAAACTGCAGTTAAATACGAGTTTCACTATGGAGATGTACATCTTCCAGTGCCACCACTTAATGCTCAGCTCAAACTCCAGCATGTCCTTTGTTAAACTAATTTGTGCATCTTATGGCCTCTGCATAAATCTATTGTTTTGGATACCTTTGAAAATGTGGCACTACTACAAAACCCTAGGCTTGGAACAAGATGCAGGAGAAAGCTACTAACCCCCTTTTGATATGTGAACACCTGATTATTTCATTGCCCTAGGAAAGTGATTTTGCTTGATAAGTCAGGACAGCTTCTGAGTGGAGGCTTGTGCGTGATTAGTACAAACTCTGTGTGTGTGTGTGTGTGTGTGTGTGTGTGTGTGTGTGTGTGAGAGAGAGAGAGATACACAGGTGCAAATGTAACTGAGCTGCTTCAGTGTTCCCAGCTCTGAGTTAGGGGTAGTGTCAATTTTGGGGACTATTGTAAAACTTCATATTTGACCAAATGCTAATCACTATTCTGTCAAAGTGCCTTATCTTCAAGATAGACTCAGCTACCACCAAATCCTAGAGAATCCTTTCCTTTTGTCTTTACCAGATCTGAATCTGAAAGGTTTCACAGGAAATTGTTCTTTTTAGGCTATCTTTGCCAACCTTCAGCCCGATGATTAGGCCACCATTTTCTTTTTTTCCAGTTCAATGACCAAGCAATCTGGAATTACTTATCAACCCGTTTCATATATTTTGTGATTCATTGTAATTTTAAAAGAATCCTTTGTTGGAAGCCTGAAATTTTACTGGTGGTCAAACATCCAGAAAATCCATTTAGAGGAAAAAGACTAGTAAAAGTAAGAGAGAATAAGAAGCATCACCGGCTGTATATTTTGGTGTAAATCACATTCATTTCATAAAAGTCTTGAACACATCTCTTAAATTTTATACCTGAATTTCAAGCCCAGCAGTCAGTGGAGGTTTTAGCATCAGCCAGAGAGTGCTCATAGTTGGCAGGCAGATGGTTCTTTCCCCACTTTTACATTCTTTTAACGCACTATTGCTGCCAGTTGGGCGTTTGAAAGCCTCATTAATTTTCCTTGCTGTTTGGCAATAAGACCTTGCTTGTTCCTTGCTGTCTTCCATTACAGAAACCTGTGAAGTTTTCAGATTGCTCCTACCTGTTGTTTTGATACGGGGCTGGATTATTTGCCTTGCTCAGGAACTAAGTGGTGGAGATGTTGAATGATGTAGAAACATGCTGGGATGTGGTATCAAAAGCACAAGTGGTTAGAATGTGGAGAGGAGAAGTTTGGTGTGTGGATGCAAGGAAGGAATTAGAAATGAGAAAGAAAAGGACATGTCAAGACAATATTGATGTAAGATCCAGAAAATTCAGCGGTAACTCTTTTCTCTGTTTAAATTATCTGTGCTTTGATGTTGTGGAATAGCCAGTGGTGTTTTTCTCTACTTTCTGGTGAGGTTTCAGGTTTCTGTGAAGCTCTGGAAGTACACTTAGCTACAAAAAATACTAGTTTTGTGAACTTCTTTTCTTCTCCCTGCAACAGAGAAATTCTTTACAATGTAGCCATCCTTAATAAAATGAATTTGAGAAGTGACAGCATGGCGTTGCATGTTGAGTGGTTTCGAATGGCTCTATATCTCATTATCCAGATTACAGGGTAGATTTTTGATTGCCTGCCCTGCAAACTCATTTTGAGACAGGTGTGTTAAAAATGCATGTGTCCTTGGTTACCTGGAGAGAGCAGAGGTGCTTTGTAGCTCAGAGTTAAGTTAAACTACTAAAGCCTGTATTATTCATCAAGACAAAATCATTTTCTGAATCTGGAAGAAAAGAAACTGTCTTGTCTTTGAAAACCATTTATCTGGCCTTGATTTTCCTCAGGGCAGCAAGTAGAAGTCAAGTTTAAAACAGAGATTAAAACTCTTTTTCAGTGGGATCAAGAAAAGTAAATTGCCAGCAGAAGCACTTTTGATCAAATGAGTGTCTGCTGGAGGAATTGACTGTGCTGCCTGTGCAGCACAATGTTAGTGTTCGTCTGCTCTCCAGTTAGCACCACTTCATGCTCTTCCTCTTCGTGTGCTTGGCAAATTGAGAAAGATGGATGTGTAAAAGGTTTTGTCTTTCTGATGTGGACTTCTAGAAGGTGGAGAGCTCACTGATAGATCCTCAGCAGTTGCACCTGTCAGCACAGGTACAGAGAAACCAGAGGCGCTAGGGAGTTGTGGTACCAGCACCTCTGCTGATAGCTCTGTGTACAGGCCAGTGCCACCTTCTGTCAGGGCCTGAAGAGGACGTGACTGGCATTCTGCAGGTCTCTACCTGGGGTGGGATTGTCTGGGTGCTCACAAGTTGAGAAGAGTCAGATACAACCGGATCTTCAGTGCAGAACTGAGGGTGATAATTATTATTCATGTGTTGAGCTCCTCTGCCAAAGGCTACGATGTTGCTGGAGTCCTTATCTTTAAGGGATGAAGTAATTCTGATAATCTGAACTGTTTTATCACGGTCAGTATCCATCCATTTCATACCTCAGTGCTCTTTGCTTTTGAGTCCGAGTCCTGACAGGTGGCAAATTGGATCAATTTGTATTCTTGGTGCCACGGTGAGATACAGAGGAGAATAAATCTCCAGAGAAATGTGTGTTGGGCTTGTGTGTGAGTAGGCACTAAACAATGTCACCAAGGGGACCAGGGTAGGCACAACTGGAGGGAATGTGTGTGGCTCATAACAAAAGTAAAATATATTGATTGATTTTCTTGAGCTTTTACACCAAGAGAGAGGAGCTGTGCAGAAATTTCTCCATACAAAGAATTAGGATTGATGAGTTTGGATAATTTGGATTCATACTCACTGTTGGTGTATCAACCAACTCCTCTCTTTTAAATTACCCTCCTCAGACTTGTTACAAGTAAGCTCGCTGATCAGCTTGTGAGACACAGTAAAAATAATACATTTTTTCCCTAAAAATTCAGTTGATCTCTTTTGATCCTTGATGCCAGTGATCTTCTTGTTATTTTTTCACTTGATTCTCTCCTACCATACTGGTAGTTAGTAAGGTGAAACCAGAAGAAATACAAGGAATACTTTTAGTCTCTTCTCCAAGAGGAAGCATTCCAGGTGTTCCCTACAACAAGGAAAGTTTAAGATATCCTGTATTTGAGTCTGTTTGTAATTCTCCAGAGCATTTCAACTGGTTATGGTATTCTTTCTCTTCTCTCCTAAAATATTTGTGCATCTGTATAATATACAGTTAAACAGGTACCTGTAACTGTATTGCTGGGCAGGATGGAATGTCTTTTAAGCATAGTTCACAAAATACTTCATTATTCTGAGCATGAGATAGTTCTCCCATGAAGAGTATATATCCTGCTTTCTTAATAGTTCTCAGACTTGTTTTCTTTTAATGGATTAAAGAAAATCTACTATTTTTTCTTACTCTTCTGTGAACTGTACTAGTTATCACCCAGATTCTTGCAATAGCATTTTGTTTGGTTTCTTTCTCTTCTTCACTATATGCCAGAACCTAATTGAATTGAATGAACTCTACGTGAACATGAAGTGGTGATTACTCAGCCCTGCTCATGTTAATTCCCAAATATAATTTAACAATTTTAAAAAAGTCTTAACTTCACTCAGTAGTTTTAGAGCATCAATCACTAAACTAATTAAAGCTTTCTAAATATGTCATGCAAATTATGCTTTACACCCCCAAATACATAAATCATATAGAATTTATAAGTGTCAGGGAGGGCTTATTGCTGCAGCTGCCTGCAGTACACTGATGTGACTACTTACATCATAGCCACAGTGTAATGAGCTACTCTTTGATGGCTGATTCTCTGCACAGTGGAGGCTGCCATCAAATGTGTTGTAGTTGGAGGCGACCTAGAGTAAGATGTTATCACTCCAGCTGCTCATCTCCAAAATCTTGCTAGAAGTTATTTGTTTTGGTTAACATGCTTCACTAATTTGCAATGGGCTAGAAGCACTCATGGAGTCAATTTTTTATGTTCATTTGACAAGTGGTAACACGCTACCACAAGATTTACTGTTGTTACTTTCATTACAGGCACAGCTATTGCTTAGACTGCAGTTGTTGTGTGTTTTTATTTACCTTTTGATTAACGCTCCTGTTGTTGAAGTCTTTTCTTCCTCAGCTGCTACTCCCCTCCAATCACTCTGCTCTCAAATCTTGTATTCTTCCCTTAAATTTTGGCCAGATTGTCTTACTAGTTTTTAAGTAGGATGCCTTTTGAATCTAGCAGGTAAGAAAAGACATAGGAAAGTCACAGTATAGTAGGAGTCCATAATTTTGTGATAAGCCCATGTATGGTGGGACTTTGGTTCCTCACAAGGCTGGGGAGTGGCAAGTACCCCAAAGAGAAGCAAGATTGGGATGACATCTCCAGACTATTGACCCTGCTCCCTGCTCTTGATAGGTGGTAAGTTGTTCAGTCCCAGCAAGACCCACTTTTAATAGTTGTCATGTTCTCACTATTCTCACTGGAACATTATTGAAGAAACTCAGTCCTTTGATAGCCAGAAATATTTTCGAAGGTGTAAGCTAATACTATTCAGAGACAGCTTATATAATTTCATTTCTTGTATGAACACTTCCTTTTAACCTAAATAGCTATTTTATACTGATATATTTATAGTTAGTAATCATATCCGCTCTCAGCTTTTGTTTTTCTAAACCAGTCTAAGCTCATGAGATTCATAAAGTGTCTGATAGCATGAGTAGCTTTTCTCTGGACCTGCTCATGTTTGAATTCCTCTGCTTTGGGTACAAATTGAACTATATTGCACAGCTCTATTAATACTTTTTCACCTCTGCTAGAATAGTGTTTTTTAATACAATGATGTAGCTTCATTTGTCTTTTTAACAGCTATGCTCTGATAATAGCACAGGTGGCTTGTGATGCAGTCATAAACCCAGGTCTTTTTCTTTCAAGCCAGTTATATCCACAATATTCTTACTGTTTTTTAAGTACCTGATCTTGCCCTTTGCTTTATTTAACTTCTTGATTCATACCTCTTATGTCATGTATGATATCACTGCTCTCTGCTGTATCACTATGTTTTTTGAACTGTGAATCAGCATCACCTTTCTTTAGAGCACACTGCTGAATTAAGAGCACGTGAGATGTAGAACTGGGGCTGCAAGTTGTGCTGTAACGCTGAATGTCTGCCTCATCTGCAGGGCCTTAGTCTGTAATAAACTTATAGAACTTGCAGTCAGAAAGTTTTCATATTTCAGCTCGTGGTAGCAGATAACTTAACTCTGAATATCTTCAGTTAAATCCCCAACATACCCGTCATGTTGGTTTCCACAGTGCTGCAAGATCCTGTGCTGTGCTGGACTATTTCAGTGTGTGCACACTTCAAGGTACTCAGCATATGTTAAGACAAAGCTGCTTTGCTCAGGGCAGCTTTTCAGCAATATACATTTCTAGTTGTGCCCATGCAGAATTCTTTGCAGGACTGTAGCCTAAATCACTCTCAGTTTGATTGTGATACAGATGAAGTCTATGTCAGGCTGTGTAAGGGTATTTATGCTTCTCTGTGTGTGTAGGATTTGGAGGTCACCTGCTGTGACCCACTGTCATTCCATTAATAAAACTGGAGCAAGCATGATTTACTTCAAAGCAGTGGAACTCCGATGGACAAAATTTATGCCTACGTGGAGCTCTTCAATAAAGCAGGATTTTACGCAATATTACTAAATCTGCTAATCTAGACAAAGACTGGAAATTCTGCATACTGGCAAAACCTGAAGCTGGTCAAATTCCATATTAAAATTGTCTATTGGAGGATCCCACTGTCCTATTCAGTAATTCAAGTGAGGTTACACCAGGGGATGAGTCTGGCCAGTTAATTTACCGTTGATGACAGCAGTTGTGCCGCTGATCCACACAATTGGATTGTGTTTTGGCATTGGAGGGACTCCGGGGAATCTCACGTGATCTGTGCTGTGAAATTAATTTGATAATGCACCATTGTTTTTCCTGAGCTCGCTCATTCATTCCCTGCTGAAGCTAAGGCCCTCAGGATCGGATTCATCACGTTTAGAAACCAACTACAGCTTTCCATTTACAGGATGTCAAAATCCCTGTGTGGTCTTTCTCTTAGGGAAAAAACAAAGCACAGCACTGTGTGCAAAAGGAGGCCTGATGGAAGTTTCTGCCAGTGAGGGGCACATTATCATCCCTCAGGCTTTACAGTTTACTGAGAGCACTGTAATCCATAATCACTGCCCCATGAAAAACTGGCATCATTGAGTTTCCTTAGAGCTGATCGTGGGTGAATCTGCAGGTGCTCATTCATGAGGGAATTGATGCAATCCATTCTGATGAACACGAATCCTGCCAGGTTCAGAGGGAAGCATCCAGTCCCGCCAGGCTCTGCCTTTCTGTATCACGCCTGCAGATTTTAGCTGTGCCAGCTGGAGGCATTGGGCCAACTCCAGCCTTGGTATAAGTCCATTAACATCAGTGGAGTTGCCTGCACCTACACAGGGCTAACTTCGGCCCGCTGTGGTTAAACTTCTGTCAGTATTTCCGCTAAGCCCTTTTCTTTATTCATGGGTTTAGAAGCTGGCTGTAAAAATGTGCTCCATGCTGACATTTGGCATACAGCATCTCCTCATCCTGGGAGTACAGAGTACGGATTTTCTCCTTCTGCAAAGCAAAATAAAACAAATAGAATACCCAAACCCCATTGAGGAATTCCAGTCTGATTTCCTGGATTAGAAATAAGTAGGAGTTTGTTTCAGACTTTTTCATATTCACCTGTGTCTCTGGGGTGGATTTGTGTTAAAGATTATCATATGAATCTGTGTGTACATACAGAGACTGTTTTTGTGTGTGATGAGAGCTTATATTGCCTGTTTTGGTATTTGGGGTGCCATGGCCCTTTTAGAAAATGCAACGTGTTGTTTAGGCCACTGCATCTGTAAATCAGTAGCTTGTGCTAAACAGGGAGCTTCTTTGTGATTTGAGATCCCATATCTAAATGACAACAACTGCTTTCAGCAAGCATAGCTCTGGTTTTTGTCTTCACAGAGGGATTTGTGACTTGATAAATTTGTTTGTTACTTAAAGTAAGTGTTCATATAGGTTTTTATGGAGACAAATCTCAGTTTAAGAGTTGCTTGAGAGTAGCCTGTTGTGGTTTTGCATGGCTCTCATTTGTTGGTGGCCGCTGGTGTAATGTAGGAAAGCCACACGTGAATCTGTCATCAGTCTGAGTGAATGAGAGATGTGTGCACTAAAATTGGGGGGCTTAAATGAGTCTCTTTTGCAGATGTTCATGCCAAAGCATATTTACAGGAGCATTCATGAAACTGCCAGGACTTCCTCAGTGATAGTCCTTCGTCTAAGGTTTTTGGGGTGGTTTTTTTTTTGGTTTTGGGGTTTTTTTGTGCAAATGCAAATACTTTCTGGGCTACGGTAACATCAACCTTAGAGCTGTTTGTAGACTAAAATACGTTTGCAGTGTTGGTTAAGAGGAATTTGCTGGATGGAGTTCAGATAAAAAGGGAACCTGCCCGGTGCTACTGCCAACACCGGGGGTGAGATCAGCTGACAAGTGGGCACAGTAAGGGTAAACTGATTTCTGCCCTCAGTTCTGTCCTGGATCCATACGGTTACAACAGACCACACAAGGGTAATTAGGAAACCTAGGTGTGGAAGGAGTGTGTCTATTAGAATATTTATCTATTTCAGCAGGATATGGCAGATTTTGAAATATAGTCATGTGCATGTGTTTTAAACAGCTGTACTGATTTAGGTTGTTACTGTCTCTCAGCTGTTCATTATCTGCTGCTCAGCTGACTGATCATGTAAGTATTCCTAATTTGTTTCAGTACAAAGTGAGGCAGTTCGTTTAATGAAGCTTTTAATGAAGCTGATAGCAAGAAGGGATGTCCAGATTTTAAAGCACAGTTGTTTTCAGAAATAAAGATAGGGCATTAACTGCACCGCTTGCAAAAGCCTTTGAAGGGGCAGAGGAAGAAGGTTTGGTTCATATTTTTAAAGACGTGTCTTGCCCTATAGTCATACAATATACTGTTTTTAAAACATTTTATGGATTGCTTTCTTTCCCTTGTAACAAAATACAAGGTCCTGGAAAATTGAGCCAAAGAAAACTGGGAAAAAAATATGTTCTTGTAAAGTGCAGACTTATTGGAAATTAAATCCAGACATTACAGGAAAGCTGTAGATTCAGACTTAACAATACTCATATTCCTCATTGCAGCAGTGTTTACATGGCCAGTGATAGAAAAATCCCAGTGTTCACAAATCTTCTTTTTTAGACTAGAACACCTTCACAGATTTATGTAGTGCCTTGCCATTTTTTAGCTCATAAATCATCAGTCCTGGGGAAGCATATGTCCATGGACCTGTGGGCAGCAAGACCTTGTTTGGTTCTTTGTAATGGAAATATCACAGCCCATCTGCTTTTCCAATTGTGGAACTGTCCTGTTGGTGTCTCACTGGCAGACCAGCTGCAGGGAGCACTAGACAGATACACATTTGGTGTTAATGTACAGTATACAATCTAGTACCTTTTCACACACTCCTTTGATACCCTTGTGCTTTAGTTTTCAGTGCTTCTGAAATACCAGACCCTGAGGATATGCTGGCTCTGCTCTTGAAGACTCTGAGCTTCAGAGGCAGCCAATGGAAGCTGTGGGGGCTCAGGACCTCTTAAAGCTAAGCCACAGGTTGTGCTGTGTTTGCTCATGCAAAATTAGTACCTCATCTGCAAATAGTTCCATTTGCTTCAAAACAATCCCAGATCGAAGGAGTGAGCCCTAGGGCCAGATGACTGGAGTCAGTGAAATAAAGGAGGGTGAGATACCCAGGGGTGCCTCAGCTCTTTTTGGAAGGGTCAGTCCACAGGTGTCTTGGATCCTGATAGGATATTTCTGCATGCTGCACACCCGCACCAGCTGAAGATCTACAGCCAAGGGATGAACATATTCTGCTTGAAGACCTATTACATTATTGTTTTCAAAATATAATGTAAGACCCAATCTTGCCATTATGTTTTCCATATGTTCTTTGGTTTGGATCAAAACCTCAAAGCTAGTTTGACTTTTATCTTTAATAAATTTCCCTTTCCAGCTCTGTGTTTTCTTCATTACTGTCTTTCCTCTGTATTCCTGGAATGATTTTAAATATTTGTACAGAAATAAAAGCAAGTGGAATTGTTTCTAAGATTCCCCCTTGCAAAGAAAAGCTTGGTATTGATATAAATGTAGGATAAATAACCAGTTTAACTTTGAAAGCACTTTGTGATGCTCAGCATATCATAGAACATGTATTTGTTGAAATAATACAGCATTTTTCATGGCTACTGGTTTTTACTGCTTTACACTCTGAATGTCCTTCACTGCGTTTCTGACCATTTTGGTACCTGAGCACATTAAAGTACCTGATGCATTAGAGTATTTTGAATTAGTTTATTTGCTTATTAAATATATGACATAGTTCACCCTGAAATTATGTCCAAAATGCAGGAATTACAGGTGATATTCTGTACCCTGAGTAATTCAGAAGGTCATCATAGCTTAATCTGCCTGTAAAATATAATAATTTGTCTGAACTTGTGCAAGTAAGTGCTGCAAGGTACAAAGTATTCTAAACAGAGTGAAGAGCCATCATTAGAGAGGAAATGAAAACAGCCTGGCTTGCTTGGCCCAGCAGAGCTGAGATGGAAAGGGGATATAAGTGTTCATAAATATATCACGAGTGTTAATACCAGGGAAGGAAAGAATGATTAAAGCTAAAGTACTAGGGAGGCACAGGATTAGGTGTGTATCCATTGGTTGTGAATTCAGACCGGGAACTGTAATGTTCCAGCCACTAGAGAAGTGAGAGGCAGTTTTCTGTCACAGCTCCTGAAAGGGAGAGTGTGTTTAGTGGGGATCGTGGTTGTTTATGAGAAGGATCAATAGTGTGGTTGTGTGCGAGGGCGACAGACAGGATGACCCAGCAGAGTTCAATAAAGGAGCACAAACAGCCAAACTTTTGTTACAGGCATTGAAGTGTCCGGTTCAAACAAACCCCAGCAGCACTGCAGTTCAACTCGTCCTTAGCTTACCCCACTGCACACATTTCCATGACTTTGTAGAGGGTGAGGTCTGGATATTATGTGTAAGGTTTTACCTTACCTTTAAAGTAAAACCTGACATTCTCATGATGGCCAGCAGACTGCATGGTAGGAAAAGAAGTATGTTCTCCTGCTTGTCACTACTTTATTTAGGCATGATTGGGTAGAATAAATCTCTTGAGTTATCTTCCATATGCAGTACTCTGTATCTTATGAATCCCTTGAGTGAAGTTTAATGAGAAAGCAAGGTCACAGAACAATAATGGGAAATTGCTGTGTTCAGCTATGAAGAGAAAAAGATTGATCCAGTCAATAGCCATTCAAGTTGGAGGAAACCTTTACATTGATTTCAATGAAACTGGATCAGAGGCTCGGTGAGTAAATTACTGTCTGGACTCAGCACCGTGTCTGTCTAGTATCGTGATATAACACAATTATGTCTGTGAGGGCATTTTGCTCAGTGTTTGTGCTGTAAGGCATTAAGAATAAAAGAAAAAGTGATCCCAATTGGAGAATTCTCCACACTGCAGAGGTCATTAATTTTTATCTGGAGCTGTAAAATGTAATTCAGAACTCTATAGAAAATGGACATTGGCGTTTGTGAGCTCTTTTTTAGGAACAGTCGTTTTCCTGCTCAAAAGAAAAAAAAAAGCAGATAATCACTTTTCTTCGATCAGTAAGGAGAGCTCTGTACATGAGTGGTTTCAATCAAATGAGGAATTTTCTTCCCTTGGTGATTTGAACTACAGACGAGTCCAAGCTGAAATGTTGGATCCCAAACCTACGACTCTGGGACAGGTTTTTAGATTTCTGCAAGTTTTTAGTTGACATTACTGGGGGAGTGTCTGTCTTAGCTTATTCTTTTAGTCTAGCAAAAAAAAAGTTGAATCTGAAGTGCAATCCACAGAGTGATATTGTTACAGTTGCCCAAAATTGTTGGTACCTTTTAAACTAGCTGTAGCACAGGCACAAATCGCATTGCCTATTTAGGACTCCATTTTTTAAATCCATTTTCAGGATGATAACCAGGATAACTAGGGCTGCAGCTGACTGGGGATGGAGCAGGGGTCAGTGGCAGAACCTGGATTGTCTGTGTTGCAGTATTTAATTCTAGATACCACCATTTAGGTCACTGAGCTGCATTTTAACTTTATAGCTTCCTCTAGCCTCAATGGGCTCTCATGTCTTCTGAGTGTTGAGAAAACAGCATTTTTAAGAAAAGCCTTTTAAGAAAAGAAATGTTTCCTCTTATTAACCCTGAATGTTTTTAGAATATGGTATGTTGGAGGCTTACAACAAAAATTCCCCTTTTACCTTCTATATTATCAGACAACAGACCAAAACCAAACAAAGGAGAAGGACATGGAAATGACATGGAAATTAAATCATATGGCAATTATGAACATCCTTTTTAACAGTTTTCCAGCAGACAAGATTGTCCCATATAAACTGAACTGTCCAGGTCTTCAGGGATGGGACCCTCTCATTAGAACGCTGTTTAGTGTGTTAGCATTTTTTTTCTGAGAATACTTGAATCTGACTATTGTATTTGGGCAAAGAAACACCTCATGTATTCTCCTTGGTAGCACTGCAAAGCCTCCACTTGGTATGCACACACTGCGAGGGTGGCTTAGCCTGCCCTCCCCCCCATGGAATATGTGTGGATCCTGGATGCATTTGTGTGCTCTTACATCAAGCCATTCTGGCTGTTTTTTGTTTTGTACCATCACTGTGGGCTTTCCAAGCCACAGAGGGGTGGCTCCATGGTTGAAGGAGGGCTGTTAGTCTTTCTGCTTTATAGCAGGTATTTGGATGTATGTGTTTAACCATTGCTGAGTCAGAGACATAAAAATTTTTGGTGTTGTGTGAGAAAATACTTCAAGCAGCGAGGATCATGTCATGCACTGGTCACATCTGTACAGACTGTACATCTACAGAGAGCTCTCTTAATCCCTGAGAGCCATCTGCCATCCATTTGCTGGGGAGTCCTGGGACCTCTGTCCCATTTGGTGAGCTCCTATTGAAGGTGCAGCTCGTCAGGGCATCCTTGGGCTCACCAAGGGCCTGTGCTTGGAGAACAGGGCCAGCACAGTGTTATACCCCAGCACAGGTGTGCGCTTCCCAAAGGTCTCCAGAGCTGTTTCCTGCTGTGTGATCCTGTGTGTCAGACATATCCTCTGTGTTAATGGCTGGAGGGCAGGAAAGAAGGAGTCTGCAAGTGCAAAAGTCAGAAGCACGTTCTCTCAGATTGCTCAGAAATGTAGAGGGCATTCCCACGGTACTGCTGCTTCCCATCTTCCACCCTCCTGAGACAGTTCAGAAAACACAGAGCTGTCTTCACCATTTTCACTCTGTTTTCTCCAGCTTTTAAATGCCAGATCTGTGTTCCCATATTCTCTTCAGGCTCCACCTGTGTTGGTGTTACTGCCCTCTTAGGTCAGCTGCTCATTAGGGGTGCGAATGCCCCCACTGTTTTGGTGCAGATGAGCTGGGGTAGAGTATATACTGTTTCAGCTCAAGTTAAGTGACCTTTCTGCTTCAGCTCTCCATTTGTTGTTGATGTATGGCTTTGCAGATCCCACTGAATGGTGAGTTCCTTGTTTGCTCTGATTCCCTAACTCCTTTCTTGGAAAGCAGTAGCTCTGTAAGCAGTTTTTTAGCTTTCAGGGATGCATTCTTGTCTCTAGATGAATGATCCTCCCCCCAACATTTGAGTAAATTAACTGGGGTTTTTTTGAGTAGAACCAGAATATAAAGAAGTCTGGAGCACATTGTACACACCTGGACTGTGAGGACCAACTGAATACATCCCTTATTAAAGGCAGTTCCTACTTTCTTTGCATTCCTTAGCCAGGTCCCTTTTTTGGCTTTGGTCACAACCTGTTCCTCAGGAAACTGAGGGTATGATCCAATAGTTAATACCTGTGGACCCAAGTGTTACTATTCCAGCTTAGAGCCCAGCTCCATATTCCAAGGTCCTCTTTGGCATATCTTAGCTCTGCAAGTGTTCTCTCTTGTCACTCTTTGTCAGATGTCACTTGTCACCCCTATCACCTCAGGGCCATTGGGGTCAGACAGCTCTCATGCTGTGAGGAGAGCAGAGCTCAAATGCTGCAGTGCTCAAGAGTGCACCTTTGAGATGGGCTGAAGCCAAACTGTCAGGGAAAAAAGAGACCTGGTGAGTGTGCAGATTTGAGAGATGTCAGTCTCCCCTCTCCATATTGATGAGTTTAGCTTTAAACACTGTAGCTCCACTGTGTCTGGTATTTTCAGCAGTGCCACAGTGCTGTTGGTAAGGCAGGAGCTTCTTTAGGAGCTGGACATGAATAGTTTTCCTTTCCCTAAACTGACATTGAGCATACCCGGCAGAGAGAGAGCTCACAGGAGCCTCACTGTTAATGCAACCAGAACTGGAACAGATAGGACATATGTGTGAATCAATTCCTGACTTCCCTGCATGTCTTTATACTCTGCCATTTCAGCAGTGTGGTGAAAACAGGTAGTATCCTGAAGCTTTTACTTGTACTTTAGCATAAAACACACAGGATACTGTAGACATCAAATCAGAAATGCATATGAGCATACTTTATGCACAAGCTAACTTGCTCTGTCTCCCTAGGTAGGAGGCATTTAAAATTATCCCAGCACATTCAGAAGTGCTAATGCCACAGTTAAAGGAGTTGATTGTAGCAGCTTCCTGAAAGGTGAGTGTAGCTTAGTGTATTTGGTGCTGGCCTAGGACTGGGGAGCTGAGCTTCTGTTTCTGACTCTGCTATCAGTTTTTCCTGTGCAGGTTTTCCGTTTGTAAATAAAGACTTACCTCCTTCTGGAGAGCTTTAAAGCCAGTTATGGAAAGTCATGGGAGAGCTGTAATAATAAAGAAATGTCTTGGTGCTAGAAAACAATCTGGAGTTCTAAATTTTTGTATAAGTATGTAAGCAGGCTCCTGTTCTTTCTTGCCTGAGGGGTCTCTGTTAGGACTTGGTCTTCAGCATATGGGATGCTTTTCAAACAGGCAATGTAAGTCAGACTGAGCCCTGTACAGAGGGGAAAGTGTTCTGTGCAGCCTGATAGAACTAGGCCCTGTTGCAATTAAAGGGACACTGTTGCCATAAACAGTTTGTGGGATGGATGCCTAATTAAAGACAAGAGGCAATAAGTGAGCATTGCAGTAGCAGGGAAATGGAGAGGTAACTGGAGTAAGTGGGAGTGGCTGAGCACTCCAGAGTGCTCACAACTGGATTTCCAATTCTGGTTTCACTTAGGGAAAAAATCAGCTCTCTATGCGTACACTTCTGCTTCCATTTAAAACTAAAACTATTTTTTAAACCTATGTTTATCTTCAGAAACCCGTTTCTGCCTGTTTTCATTTAGTTCTTTAAATTACTGGTTTAACCCAGTAAGGCTTACCATGGATTTTCTGAAGGGGAAGAAATGGATTCTGCAATTTCAAGCCAATAATGATCTGTCCGTGTATAACATGAAAGAAAGAAATGGAAGGAATTTTTTGACAAGGAGCAGACATCTCTGTAAACTAATCTTTTCTAAGCCAGCTGTGGAGAGATTTTCCTTTCTGGTGTTTCCCGTGGAAGCATACTTAGCTCAGTGCTGCTGAGTAGTTTCTGGTCACTTGATGGGATGTAATTAGCATTCTGCAGTGAACTGGTGGGCCCAGTCTTGCCAGGGAAATGTTTAGGACTCTGCAAAATGTCCTTTGTCTATCACATGCAATAGTTGGATCCATTGAGACATTTCTCCTCAGCTCACAGGATGCATTTGATGCACATATACACATGGTGTGTATATGGGGCATGGTGCAGGCACAGGAGAGTGTGACCACATCAAAACTGGTGCTTCGCTAACAATTTGGGTTTTGTGAGCTGCCAGCAATATTCCCATGGATGGCCTAGAGAGGAGAAGCTGCCAGGGTAGGATGGGAAGCTGAGAACCTGGTCAGTAAAAGATCTCTGTGTGTGTGGAGGGCAAAAAGCCTGAGGTAAGTGATATAAAACCCCAGTGTGAGTACTCAGGGATTGCCTGACCCTGCCCATCATTAGAGGGAGAAGCTCCGTGGGAGAGCAGATGTCTTCTCCAGAACAGTCACTGGAGTTTGGAAGGGATCTCAGGGAAATCCGCTTTATACTCAAAAGCACATGTTTTCTGAAATGCTTTCTGACTGTGCATGTTCAGCTCTAGCAATAATTTGGGCCCCAATCCAATACCCACAGAAGTAATGGGTGTCTTTCTGTTAACTTCTTTTTAATAGACCAGACCCATAAAGAGAAACAAGCATATTTTTAAGAGACTGCTAATCTGTGGAGCATGTGTTACTTTGAGTGAAATCCCCTAGCACACTGTGAATGGAACGTTTCCAAAAAAAAAAAAAAAAAAAAAAAAAAAAAAAAAAAGGAAATAAAGAAAAAAGAGTAAGTATCCATTTGTGGAAGCTAAGAAACTGCAATGGCTGAAAAAGGAGGAAAGGTCAGCTGCATTCCAGGCTGAAAACTGATGATCTTCATGGTTATGAATGTGCTTTTTCCAAGTGTGGGAATTGTGAAGATATCTCAATATTAATTTTATAGGGGAGAAATTAATAAGAAATGCACCCAAACAAAACCCAAACCTCCTTACTTTACCTCTAAATAAATTGCATGAGTGTACCAAGCAAGGGACCCAACTTCCTTACAAATAATTGGAAAAAATGCTTTACCTGCTGTTTCATAATCAACACAGCTTTTTTCTTTTTTTTTCCTGCAAAAATGTATTCTAAATGTAAAAAAGTAATCTGATAGTGTTGTTACTACATTGCATGTTTTTGTAAATTAATTTCATATCATTTCCATAACTCTATTGTGTATTTATTTTTCTTTTTAAAGCAGAATAGCTTCTGAGTGTCTAACCTTTTCTGTAAAACTTCAGAACACGGAATTTCATGTGCTAATTCTGGAATTTAATCCAAAAATATACATCTGTGTTAGAACATACCTATACTAGGGAGTGATTCAAATTTAGACATCTAAGAAATTGACAATCTGTGGCATCCCATGTTGAAGGAGCAGGTAAAGAGTAAAATGTCTGCTTTTTCCAGTTTGTTTTTCTAATTTCACCTTCTAGTGCTTTGATGTGCCAGATTAAAGAACTGCCTAGGACCAGATACTGTGCAGGTACTTACAGACTGTGATCAAATCTTCTCTTAACCTGCTCTTTGATAAGCTAACACGATTGAATTCTCTAAATCTACCACAGAAAAACATGTTTCCCAGAATGCCCTTAAGTCATTCTTGGCCATTTGTTTGATACTGTCGCACTGGTGTAAAATTGGAGATGTCCAGTGGAGAATCAAGCTCTGTGCTTTATTTATTTTGTAGATGCTCTTGCTCTTTGAAAAAAGGCTTTAAATACCTTCCAAAATGTGACCAGCTCTGTATTTCTGCCGAAGAAAAACTGGCCATTGTCTAGAAGCATCTTCCCTTGTGTAAATTCACAATTTAAAGTATTTGCATACTGGTAAATGTTTCAGAGAGGCAGTTATGGTGAAGTAATGTTCACTGAGCCTCTGTGGTGCTTGAAAAGCTCTGCAAGAACCAGAAAATGTTCTTTCAGAGAACATTTGGACCAGTGTGGTATGAATGCCAGTACAATGTTTTTATCAGCTAAGTAAGTGAATCATCTGTCTTGATGGTCCTGTTGCTGATGAAATCAGTAGGGAATCCTCCTCAGATTCCCATGGAGGGAAGAGAGTATCCAAGCACTGTCATTTCCTTGGAGCCTGTACCTGCTCAATCCAGCTGTCTCCATTCTCTGACAACAGTGTAGAGAATTCATCCCTAGAAAGCTCTCCCTGCATCCAGGGGTGATGTCTTCTCTAGTGCTCCTACCTTGACCCCTTCTTAAGCTATATTGTTTGAGCTCATCTTCACCAGAAAATAAATCCACATTTCCTAGCTTGTGCCAGTGTTAGATTTAGGAATTTAAGCCACCTGTAGAGATGGTGGTTAAAGTTTCAAATCCTTTTTGTCTAAAGTGTACCATTTGGTGTATGGCTTGGAATCTTACGTCTTCTGGAAGAGGAGACAGATAAAGGGCTTAAGGTTTAATCAAATAACGTGTGCTCATATATATATTTAAAGGTGGAAAGTAGGTTCTGAAAGGGAACTCAGATCCCTTATCTGACTCTAATTAAAGGCAAATTACAGTGTACAAAATTTTGCTTTATTTCCTGGTTGTACAAAGGAATAATTTGTCTGATGTTGGAGAAGTTATACCTGATTTATAACCAAGTAAAGGACAGCAAAAATGAGTGTCCTCCTATGGACAGGTTCCCCAGAGGCTGTACTTGAAAAACTTCCTGGGACTACAAGCAGACAGTGAGAGCTGAATGTGTTCAGGGTGTTAAAACTCATATACCATGAGCATGAGGAGTCTGGTCAAGGCTTTAAGATAAGGTATAATCATCTGTGCTCAAAGAAGTTTAAATTCTTCCCCTGTAGGCAGGAAGCTGTAATGCATAACATGTACATGAACATTGTCAATATCCAGCTTCTACAATTAGTACAACCGTAGCTGAAGTTGCATTGATCCTGAATGAAGAATTCCTGTTTATGGCTGGCAGAGGCAGTTTGCCTGCAGGATCCACTGGGGTTGGCACATTAAACGCTCTTCAGCCTAAATACATGAACTTCAGCCTCTTTTGCTCTGCTTAGATCTGCTTATATTTCAGGTAAACCACCAGCAGCTTGATGTTTATAGTGGAATGCAATCTGAAAATCAATGTTCCCTTGTCTGCTTTCGCTATTGCGCTCCGTTGCTCTTTGTGGTGTTATGTTATTAAAATTACATCAGGTGTGTAGCTGTATTGTTTGATTTGGTAGTTGAAACACAGATAACACTTGGATTATTGGGTCAGACGTATTTATTATCTGTTCAGAGAGGCTGGATATCTGATGTGAATTTCTGGAAGTGTCTGAGTCAATTCTGCACGATGAGGACAGCTTCCCCATCATTGGCTGCTGTGCAGACAGTCCTCTGGCTGCCACTCACCTTGCCTTTATTGTCTGCTCCGCTGGAGCGTAATGAGCGTGTATATTGGAAATTGCTCGTTGTCTGTGTGGTGAGAGGCAAAAACCTGTAGATGGAATCCAGCATCCACTGATTCCCTGGCAGAGGAGGAAGGGAATGGATGTTTCTTGAACCTTTGTACATGCTGTGTGGTGCTGGCACTCGGCACTGAGCTCAAATACTTCTGTCAGCAGTTACTGAGGGTCAAGGGGTGTGGCATGTGTTGATACAGGATAGCTCCAGTGAGCAGGACAGTCATGAGCACTGAGCAACTGGCTGTGTTAAATGACCTCCTGTGACACCAGTCTATTACCTTCGTGCCGTGTCCGTGCTGCACTCAGTGTCCGTGGATGCAGCCTCTCTCCTCGCTGGGTGTGCCCGTCGGGGCGGGTGGGGCCGCACGTCCCTCTGCCAGGCGGGAGTTCGGCGCTGGGCAGCAGCAGATGGTTTGCCACGGAACGCAGCTCACCTCGGGCAGAGCAGCCTTGAGCAGCATTGCTCGGAAATGCCCAGGTGAGCCCGGGAGCTGCCTGCTTAGCAATCCAGAGCCAGGTGATGACACCAGGGTGATGCCTTTTTGGGTTAATTAGTCTTTCTTGGAAGCAGGTTGCATCAACTTGGCTGTGTGGCTACATTGCTCCCAGGTGCCAAACAGAAAGTGATTATGTTTCTCTCAAGGCTCAGCGTAGCTTGTCGAGAACTGTCTTGGGTGCCTGCCCAAGGGTGCACTCCAGACTCCTGCTCTTGGGGATGGAGGCAGGTTTAAACAGACCCATCTTTGCACGGTGAGGAGAAGGGAATCATCCAAACCATCTTCACAGTGTGTGGCTGGACTTGTGCAAAGGAGTCACATCCAGGATAAACAATTTGGCCTCACTTTGGAAGCTGAGTAATGGAGAAGTACATGTGTGCTTGGTGGCCCAGTTTGTAGAAGCCAACACATGAAAAATCCCCAGCCCTTTCCCTCCCTTCAGTCCTCAGTTCACAGGCAGAACCCTGCAGGTTCAGAGAGACTTCAAATAGTTGAATCCCTTACAAACTGACATTCAACTACCTTTCCCTCCCCAAGAGCCTGCTGCCTGCTCAGCCTTTTCTTGTAGGAAGAGGCAGGGTCGTCCTGCACCTCAGCTTCTTCACTCAGGTGCCTGCAAGCTGGAGAGGGGAGGTACAGTGCCTTCCAAAGGAGGAGGTGTACTCAGCCAGCAGCTGCTGAACTTCCCTTCTTGACACTTGCAGGTATAAAACATTGAACACAGGTTCACCTGAAGTCTTAAAAATACTTTCCAAAGCTATGTGCATATTACTCACTAAAAGAGATTGCACCTGGCCAGCCCTTGCAGCTGTACATCAAAGGGATGCACACACAGAGGAGGGAGTGAGAAAGGGAGCTGGGGAGAGATTTCTCATTAGATTGTTATCTAGGAGATGATGCTTGGCTCAGCAAGCCTGTTGCTTCCAAGGTTATAGTTGAGAGTTTGGTTTTTTTTTTTTTTTTTTTTTTTTTCTGCCACTCTAAATATCTTCTGGCTCCTGAGTCTGACTTCTCAGATCTTTTCCCTAGGATCAGCTATGGTCTTTGTCATACACTTACTTGGCTCTTCTTTGGCAAGGTCCAGTTTGCAGGGTGGCTCTTTTTGTCCCAATCAGCTCATCAGGGTCATGTTTGTAGAGAGCTGTCAGTATCAGCTGGGCTCAGTCCATGCTTCACTGTCTTGTCCACCTAGGATTTTGAGGTCCCTCACATGCTTAGTTCAAGATTTTGTTTCCTTCATAGTCAATTCCACCCTTAGGCCTGCATACAAAATTTTAATGATTCTTTCTTTCTCTGCTAGTTCAGTTCAGTCCTCCTCAAAACCAGTCTGATAAAGACAAGTTCTTGGTATCTTTTGGTGTTAGCACTTGCCTCTGGGCAGCTGCAGTGCTGACTGCCCCTGGGAGCTTTGGAGGAGAAGCTCAGGCTGCCATTTCCCTGTCAGAAGGCACCAGTGGTACTTAAAAAAGGAGACTCACACGTCTGGGGGGAGCCCAGATGTTGCTCTCCCTCAGGAGAGGGAAAAACTGCTGCTATCAGCCCAGGGTCTATTAGCGTGCCATACACCACAGTGGATATTTCTGTAAGCAGCAGTGCCTGAATTCATTTTGATCTACCTTGGTTCTGGATTAGGTTTTTGCAGAGTCCCAATTTTCTTTCTCTGAATCCAAATTTCCAAAGGGAACACCTGGAGTGGAAGATACCACAGATGTCAGAGATTCAGGCTGTATAATTATAGAATAACATATTTTTCTCAGTATGTGGTTCGGCAGCAGCTAGGCATCCAGGTATTTAATTTTAAACTATTAACATATAACATGGATTTGCAGCTCTATTTTCAGTGCAAATATTTTATAAAATATTGAAATTTAACACAGCTCTATATTCCTTGTTACAGGATAGTTAAACCTATAACAGCAGTTTCTTTCTTTATCAAATCCTGTAGAATCCTATTAGCTGTTGAGCTATAAAATCCAATTGGCTTTTTTCCCGTAAGATCAGCTGAGAAGATGTGATATAAATTCAAAATATTAGCACAGACTTTAGCCTAGGGCAAACACTGTTCTCTGCAAGGATATAGGGTCTTCACCATACTTACACTAATATTTGTGACATACCCTTTACCCTCAGTTTGAGACTTTGCTTTCCCAATCAACAAACCTGTCAGCTTGAGACTTATTTGATGAAGCAGTTGAAGCATCCTGCTGTGAAAGTAAGCACAGCCTTCAAGGGTCATTTGAAGTCCAGCTGACCAAGTCCTTTCTTTAAGACCACTTGAAGAGGGAGGGAAAATTGGAAAAAAATCTCTTGAGAAATGTTACACCAAAGGAACAATTTGGATGAGCATGTTACCTAGCTGCCTGAAGTGGTGGAAAGAGATGACCACACAGGGTTAATTGCATCTGCAAAGTGTTTCCACGTTTAAAGAAAGAAGAAAAATGCTAAATCCTACACTTTTTCTTGTCTGCCAAGTCCATTAGTAAGCTTCTTAAACTAGCATGTAGCTCTGTGAACTCTTTTAGGCCATAATCGTGTTACAGGTGTGGTCAGAGTGGCCAACAAAACACGTTTCCCATGGGAGAGGAGAGAACCTGTGCTGTAACCACCACACTGAACAGGGGGTCAGGAGTGGTTCTGGCACAACTGGAACTGGTAAACATGGCTGGGGCTGGGTCCAAACCAGCAGAGCACTCAGAGAGCTCCCTGGCTGCAGCCCCTATGGCCCTCAGTCCAGAAGGATTTGATTACATGTGGGATTTGTTTGTAAAGGACCTCTGTGGAGACTGAGCATGTAAGCTCAGCCTAATGAGATCTGGGAAGCCAGTGCAGATCAGGCAGGGCTTTTCAGCTTTGTCTCAGAGCTGGCCATGCAGGATCCATACTGATTGACGGTAATGAGGTGTCTTTATTATTTTCATTATCTTGTTGTTATTGTTGGGGTTTTTTTCTGTTACCTGGGATATTCCAACTTCTTATTACTTTAGATAGCTGCATGTAGAGGGTATATGTAATTGTTTTTTTCACATAGCAAGAACATAAGAATTTAACACACACCTTATAATTGGCATCCGTTATACCAATAGAAACAGCAACTAACCTGCTACCCTTGTCTGAGATTGACAAAACAATGAGTTAAATTGTTGCCCAGAAAAATGGGATCTTTTACTTTATCTCAGAAATAGGAAAGTTTTAAAGGCAATTTGCTTGAGATCGCAAGAAAAACTAACCATCAAGGGGCTTGCACCAAATAACTTGAAAACACATTAATGGCTTTATTGCTAATTATCTTCTTTCCATTACATGAAGGTATAGACAGCGTATGTAAAAACAAGCTTGCATTGCCAAGTTTAGTGAATTTAGTAGCATAAACAAACATCTCCCTGCTTCATGCTGCAGGTGAGGTTTGGGTTGTACCCAGCCCATAGGAAGCAACTTGGGGGTCTGAGATGGTTCTTGTGTGAGATTGTTACTTCTTTGGCAGGATGTGAGTCAGCAACAGGTCTTGTCTAAAAGACATGACAGGAGGGGGTGAGTTGGGCCATTTTCAGTTACCAGCAGGACAGAAAGCCCCACCTCCCAGCAGTGTGTAGTCACAGCCTCGGGCACGTTGTGCACTTGCCAGATCTTGTATAGGAAATTCTATTTGAACAAGTCTGGTCCTAAAGAAAGACTTTTTCAAGGTGTTGGCAGATGATGACATGGATCAGAGAGTTGTTCCTGATGAATTGGTCAGGCATGGTGTCACTGGTCCCCCAGAAAAGATATTAGATAAAGTTTCTGACATTTGAAATAATTAATTATCACTTAACATTTATCAAAAGTGAAGAGGTCCTTGCTCCATTTTGCATAGTTATTTCTTGGCAGATATAATAGAATAAGAATTCATGTAAAGATTTTCTTCTCTGTACCGTTTAACAGCAAGTGTGCATTAAGCAGTGGCCACAGTGATCTCTAGCTCTAATCCTCTTCAAATTCATTCTCTTTTTCATACATGAAGCCTGAATTAATTCAGTGTAGAATTGTGGCCATAGTGTATAAGACACCATTATATCCTCCCAAGGAAAGTTCTGTAGGAATTCAAGATCAGTATTTTAAAACACCCTCCAGGTCTGGACTCCTGCCTTAAACTCTATCTGAAAATAAGCAGAAGTGCCAGACACTGCCTGTTTTGCCCTGCCGCTGGCCCCCTGCCTTCAGAGCAAATTAGGAACAAATGTGGAAATCACGGGCTTGCTTAAGCACTCCAGCAAGTTTAAAAGCAAACATGATGATAAAAAATCAACAACCTTTTCATCGAGTTTTAACTCTCTCTGACTCGTTAGTAATGATGGAGATGTATTATGTAAAATAGGAATGTAATATATATTCATTTCTTCATGATGTCTCTTTATAGTTAATAAAGAGTAATGGGGTAATTGAGGGGAACTATTCATATATTGTTGGAGGAGATGAATGAACTTTTTCCTCCTGTGAGAGAAAACACATTCTTTCTCTGAGGATGTTGTGACTTTTGTCACACTCTGCTTCTGAGAGTGTTTGTTAATTGGCACCTCTCAGATGAGCCTGTCTGTCAAAATCACATGTAGCACGTGGATGCATAGTGTAACAAAACACTCCCAGTATTTGAGAGGAATCCAGATTTAATATCATATTCTATAAATAGACTCCTTGTTGATGTGAGATGGATGTGATATGCCTTTAATCATAAAAATGAAAAGTGTTCATTTTCTTTCTAATGTTGAAGCTTTCAGATCCCAGATCAAGACAGTACTTGGACCCATGAATAAGTGCCACTGAAATCGATGACCCCATCACATATGCTGAATTTTAAGTAAATGCTTCTTAAATACTTAAAAGTGAGGCCCCACTTTTCTTAAAATCCATCAGCTTTCGTTTTTAGACTTTATTGGTGCTCTGATTTCTGTGGATTTGGAAATGTCCCTAAAAATGGGGATGGACTATATAGTTTCCACAATACTGCTTTGGCCACAATCCTGCAGTCACATCCAAAGAGTGAAAACTATTTTCATAGGAACAGAGATTTCTTGTATGCTGTGCAAATCTATAATCCCCCTTCTTCACTTATAGCAATCTAAACTTACATCCAAGAACAGATGATCACGGAAGATGACCAAGTTAATGGAAAAAATCATTGACATTGAAGGAAGGGATCTCTATTAGCACGTTGCATTTCCCAAGTGAATTGCATTGCCTGTTCTCATGTCCTGTGTTCCACATTAGCTGCTTTGAAGGTTGCAGGTATGCTTGAGCCTCTTGTTTAGTGATAATGACTGAAATAATTGAACTCAGCGAATCTGAACTAAAGCCAGTGAAAGTCAGTGAAAAGGTCCTTACTGACTGGTTTTGCTGATACCTTTGTTTTCTGTTCAGACCAAACACTGAAGTAGGAAGTGAGTTTATGAGAAAGTGTCCAGCACTTCATGCTGAATACAGGTGTGAGTTTCGAGTCCTTTCCCTGGGGGGTGGAGATCTGTGGATATTGCAAAGAGAAGTGTTCTACATTCTTACTTGTGTACACAATGTGGGAAGGCTGGAGAAGCATGTGGGTGAGCATAAAAATGAAGGATAAAGTGCTTTCCTTGGGCTGACGAGAGCGAACACAGACAGAGAAACGCACACAGACAGAATGAGCCCTTTCATGCGGGGAGTGATGATTTACTGATGTGCTGACTGCATACCAAGTGCAGCTGTGACAGGAGCAAGGCTCTGCCCTGCGGGAGACTGGGGGCAGACACCCAAACACCTCGAGTCCTGTTTTCTTCCTTACACCAATATTGTTCCACTGACTGCATGAATTTACTGCTGACCTATACCAGTATGAATGTTAGCATTTAAGCCCCTCCTCGTCTTCTCTTCACTCTATTTCCAAACTGGTGTAAAAGGCAGTCAGTTGATACCAGCAGTTTGCACAGGGTGTGCTGGGCTGTCAGCATAATGTGCTTTGCTCAGGTGTGAATAACTTTGGTGGCCAAGATATGTGCCTTTTTCCTTTAGAACTGATGACCACTTATGTTGCTACAGACACCACTGGGTCCCATTCTGCTAGTTATTTCAGTGACTCTGAGAAAGAGGCAATCCCTTTGGCAGATCAAGGGCCTGAATCTGATTTCACATTCTCTGTGGCAGATTAAATGGGCTGAAGTCAATGGAACCATGCAGGGTGAGAGGAGAATGGAGCATCCAGAGTGATGGACCTACCTACTTAGGGAATTTTTATGGCTCCCAGAACTGTGATGTTTGAATGCCTCACGAACTTAAAGACCACTCCTGTGAGAAATGGAAGCACTGTCATCTCTGCCTAACAGCTGGGGAGCTGAGATACAGTAAGATGAAGTACCTTGGCCAAGGTCGCTGTGACAGAGCAAGGTCTGCCAGATTAAACCTTGCCAGGTTTCAGGCCAACACGTGGATGACTGGGCCAGCTTTCCTCGTAGCGTGGGGTGAATGGGCTGTTCTTGCCTTCTGTCCCCCTCTGCCCCTTCTCTTTCTTGAGGTGTGATGGTGGGAACAGCCTGCCTGCAGGCCACTGAAAAGGATCAGGCAAAGCCCAGCCTCTGAGATGCTCTCCCCAGCACAGGTTGGCTGAGGTCCCCTGAGGTTCAGGCAGAGGATGGATTCCTGTTTCCCAGGAGTGTGGGAATCTGGGGTCAGCACACCAGCAGCCTGTTCATTACCAGGGTCTGAACTGTAGCACATTCCCCTCTCACATTTCTATTATTTAGGGTGACTAATCATAATAACAAATTGATTAAGGTTAACTGGATAAAGTCATCTAAGTCATATTTACTGCTAAACTAACTGCCCAGGGAGGTGAATTAATGATCTTTACAGAAACCTTTTATGGTTATTTGGCCACAAGGTGCGATCTGGTTTGATCTTTTATGCAACATAAATCAGTTTAATGGTTAAATCTGTGCAGCTAGCTGTTGAATTTAAATGAGGGCTTTTTAAATGAAGTATGATGCTTTTTCACACACAGAGGGACATTGAGCAGGTGTATATTGCAATTAAATGGGAAAACTTACAATTAGATAATGTTAAGTTTGTGACACTGGCTGACAGAAGCCTGGAGATTCATGGTGAAGGTCCATGATCAATCATTAATCCCTGCCGCTGCGGAAGAAGTAAAATTGCAAATGGTTTCAGCTGAGGTCAGAGCAGTGTGGGAGGGTGATGCGGGTCGTGTAGCGGATGTCTGATATCAGCCTCTCATTTCAATGGCCTTGGGTTCAAATACTCTGTTGAGTTACAGATGGAAATTATTTGGTCTTGTGAGACAGCTCTCAGCCTTCTAGTATTTATGCTGTTTTGGTTAACACCCAGGAAGGTCTGGCAAAAGCCAGGGATCTGTTACAATAGGCAGCTACAAACATGTTCTGGGAGGTGGCTTCAGATGGTTGCAGATTTTCCAGGATGGGAAAAAGCTAAAAAGGCATTGGTATCTCTCCCAGCCTTCCTGCACTTTAACACTTCTCCTAAATTGCCTGATGTAGTCACAGCCTGTCCTCCCTCATTTAGACAGCAGCGATATCTCTCCCAATGGCTTGCTGTTTAAATAGTGAACGCGCTTTGGGAGGCAGAGTCTGACAGACCTGTGCCAGTGCACCACAAGTCAACAGCCCAGATGTGAAAATGGAACCAGAGCTTCTGGTATACACAACGCTGCCTGCTGGGTTTCCCATGAATCCTGTCTTCACCCGAGGATGGAAAAAGAGATTAACTATTAGACAGGGCAGCTTAGCCATGAGCTACTTCCCAGGAGATTCGCTGGACTTGAGAGAAGTCTGTTAGACACACCTGTTTGCTCAGGTGTCTCCTAAAGAGAGGGAGGAGATGTTGATTGTTGTTTGGGATGTTGATTGAGTTTTGGGAAAAAACTGTTTATATTTGGGAAGGCAGGGAGAGGAGTGAATGATTCCTGTTTGATTGACTTCTATTCCGAGTGCTTCTATGTTAATGTTTTACTGGAGATATTAAAGAATAGGCAATCAGCTGAGATGGGTGGATGTAGGTGAAAGGATTCATAAACGCTCAGAGAGGAATTAGTCCAGGCAGAATAAGACACTTCTTTCCCATCCAAGTCAAAGGGGTTAATGGGGCATAGTCCTCCTAGTCTTGTCTCCTTGTTGCAGATGGCAGTTCCTTAGTTTTTCCTGTAGAGCTCAGTCTCATTAAGTGATTTGGCCAGGTCTTCCTGCATGTTTGCACTCCCTGGTGTGAGCAGGACAGGCAGCACAGCAATGTGCCCACAATATTGAGCTGGGACTTGAGTCATCCAGTTACAGCCTCAACTTTTGTGTGTCCCCCATCCATGTCCCATCATGGAAAACAGATCTAGTAGTGCAGAGTTCTGGGTAAATACTGCTTCTGAGGATGAAAATGGCTGTGTAAGAGTTAAGCCTACTTCTCATAGGTGTGCCTTAAGTTTACTGCTTGAAGTCATGCAGTCTCCATAAAAAATCCACGTGTGTGCAGGGTCAGAGCACGTCATGGGCACTTCTTGGGTTACAGTTTTTCAGAACTGCCAGCCAGTTTGTTTTGTTCCTCTCCAGTGGTTCACCTGTCATGAAGTTCTCTCCCAATGAAGTCAGGAATAATGTTTTAACACTTAGAGTAATCATTTACAGCTTCAAAATGTGTTGCAAACACAATGGAAGAGTTGTTGTCAACCAAGAAATCAGTTTTGCCTTTTTGATTTTCAACTCACTTTCTTAAAAACTGTACCTAAGTGCTGTAATAAATGCTTCTCATAGAACAAGGAAAGGAAAAGTGCATGGATTTCTTTTGTCTTCCTTTTCTGGTCAAAGTTGTGATTGATGAAGTTTTAATTCATTTTTTTCTTTATTAACTGGCTTGAATCAGAAAACAACAAGAAAAAGAAATTAACTACATTCCCTCCAGCCTGTTTTGGCTATGAGTTTGCAGTATTGGAAATTGGGGCTGTTTGGATTCTAATGCTTTTACCTTTAGTTCATTACCTTTTTGTGCAGAACTAAATAGAAAGAACATCACAAAAATACATGATTTTTTTGAGACTTAAAAACAGAATGGGAGGGTTCAAGATAGTGCCTGAAACTGCTTCAGACAATATCTTTTTGTATTGTGTTAAAGTTGGTGCATTGAATCTCCCACCACTTTGGTGAGGTAAGTAAATATTGTGATCCTATTTAACATATGCCTCAAACCACATAAAAAAAAACACAACAAATAGAGACTTGGCATATTTGGAAGTAAATCATTAAAACTGCAGGTCATTAAATGAAGACTGAATTCAGTCCCAAGAGACAATGTTAGGACTGGAATTAGACTTGGTCATCGAACCATCTCCTGTCCACCAAACTGTGATGTAGTGACAGGGACATATGAAAAACTGTACTGATGACTCTGATGGCATTTCAGATGTTCACTGTCATGACTGTTTCCCTGTTTTTATATCAAAGCTCATAATTTCTGCTGTGCTTGGGCTTGTATAAAGGGTGATAACCAGCCTCAGATCTGGCTGCCTTATACTGGGGGGTGGTTCTTGCCTGGAGCCCTGGTATTGCATGGAGCTGAGATCTCAAAACAAAGATTGGCTTCAAGTTCAGTCTATATCACAGAGAGGATAGGATTTCCACCAAAGTGAATAAGGAGGCTTGAATGCATGCAGAAATATTTTAAAGCATGAAGCAGGGCTGTTGTGGCAGGCTTGGAAAGTAGTTTTGTTTGGAAACAATCTATTTTCTGTAGAAAGGCAGTCTGAGGCTGGGTGGAGAATGCCGGATGCCAATTGCTTTGTTTCTTTACCACTTCACAGAGAAATTGGCTTATTTATTTTTATTATCAGGACTTTCAGGTTTCTGAAAATGAACGTGATGATTGCCCTGTGTCGAGCCTGCTCTGGTCTATCAGTCACCATTATCTATATTTCTGGATAGAAATCAAATCAGAAATCGTAGAAACTTTTTTCATTTCCAGACTATTAAAGTTGGCTTGTTACATAATTTTGATGTGAGGTTTACATCTGAGAAACATCCAAATATGGCAGCTTAATTCTGTCAGCAGAGAGAGTGAGTAGTGGTCATCTGAAATATCTGGCCCTGACAAAAATTATTTAGGGATGCCTAGGTCAGTCTCTGTTCTGACTGTATGACTTGATTTTCTTAATTTGATGTTTCAAGACTGATTTTATAAATATGGTTGGCCCGTTCTGCTGAAGAGATGTAGTCACCAATCATGATAGCCTCACTATTTAGGTAGATCAAATGCATCTTCATCTTTTTGTCCCACTGCTCAAGGAGGAAACTGAGAGGAAAAGGACTGAGTGGGCACTCTCTCAAAACACTCACAGAGTGTCAGCAGTTACTCGCCTCAGTTGTGCTTTCAGGTTTGCCTTGGCAGAATTGTCCAGTTAAAAATAAAAAATAGTGTTGGGGCTTGACTGTGGAACTGAAAGAAAGAGCCTAAGCATTCAGCATTGCTCCCAATTAAAACTACTATAAAACACAAAGCAGATGTTCTGGGGGGGGTGCAGGCACTGGTGAGAAGCAAAGCAAGTGAAGGTAAATCAGCTCTGCTTGCCCAAATGTCCACATCTCCATAACTCTGCCAGATATGCTGCAGAGAGGGAATGGGGAAGTCATCCAAACACTTTAGGAGCTGGAAGCAGCTTGCATCTGGGGGAAAGGAGGTCTCTGGCTGTAGCACATCTTCATTAATTGTCAAAAAAGTTTACATACTTGACACTGCTGCTTCAAGTGCTCTGTTTTCAGTCCCACCTGCCTGTGCTCTAACTCCCATTTTCTGCTTGTGCTGCAGGAAGGGAACAAAGCAGCACTGCCACTTTCCCTGCTTTGCCCTTGAAAGGTGAAGACACTCCATTAGAGGCAGAGAGTAAAGGCCTGTGGTAAGGGCACTAGCACAGGACTTGGAGGATTCTTGGAGGTTTGATTCTTGCCTTTGCCATAGACTGCCTGTGTAACCCCAAGCAAGTTGGTTAATCTCCATGTCCTTTCAGTACTGCAGTTGTAGAGATAATCCTTCCCCAGCCTTTTCCTTTCTTGTTTTGCTTATGAGCCATTTGGGGCAATTGTGGTCTCTTTCTTTTGCCTAATGCAATAATGGGACAGTAGGGCTCCATGAGCTGCAAGAAAAGTAGAACAAAAACCCAGGCTACCCTGAGATGATTCAGGCCTTGGACAGATGGAATCAGAGGGTGGGGAGCTGGTGCTTGCCAGATTTGGGAGAACTGTGCCTCATGGGTGCCTGCAGGAATGCCTCTGTTGGGAGAACTCTCACAGTTGTGCTGAGTGTCTCTGTGTTGAGTGTGCTGGAGAAGAGTACTCTGTGACATTGCAGTGCCACATCAGCCACAAGGGATAACGAGTTGCTCTGCTGATAGGAGAAATTATGTGTGTGCTGGGCAAATTCCTGTGGGTCCAGATTCCAGAGCAGATTCTAAGCAATAAATTTCTACCTGCAGGTTTTGTTTCATTTCCCAGGCCTGGGACTTGCTTTACTTACCTGAGGTTCACAGCACATCTCTTAAAGTTCAGAGAACCTAGAGGTTAAAATGGGATTTGTAACTCTGTAGGACAGACACAATTTGAGTTCAGCCTCATGCTGGAAATGACACCAAGAGACAGAGTTCTTACGGTGACAAGTCACTTCCAAGCTGGAACCTGGAACAGTTTGCCACAAATCCCTGTGGCTGCATTTTAAACAGCCTCATGGTGCTCGGTCACCCTTACATATTGTACCTGTTACAGCATCGTGAGGCTGTCAGTAACTCACTGCTGAAGCCTCCTGAAACAGAGAGAGCTCTGTGGGGCAGGTGCTCCCCAAGATAAAGCAGAGCACAGAGGGTAGGAGAAAACAACAACAACAGAGAGAGATGGCTACTGGCCAGGTTTGATGATACAATTTTTAGGAAATTGTGAACGTCTAGAGAAGATTTCTGTTTTCCCTGACATGTTAATAATTCTTCTGGCTCCACAGCATTTGAGTGGAAAGGCAGCATGAGAACCTCTATTCAGTTCTGTGGGAATAAATGAAAACCATGGAATGCTGTGGGACAGCCCCAGCTCTCTGTAGCAGAGGAATCTGAGTAACAAACCAGAAGTGGTCCAAGCATGTGTTATGAGCCTGCAGACCTAGTGCTGCTGAAGAGCTCTTGAGCACGTTTTGAATAACCTCAGAAGGGTTTGTGTGTTTGATTCAGATCTGGCATTACTTCTGTCACAGCCTCGATTGGCAATGTCCCTGCTGCGACTGGGGCCCGAGCAGCGTGACTTACAAGGGAAGTTGCTATGTTAAATAAAAGTTACATAAGGAGTAATTTACCCCCCAGCTGTGCACAATAATGCTGCTGTAATGCCGTCAAGACACTGTGCTGACTTCAGAAACCGCCCATGTGAAGTTTGAGTATCTTGTTTTTCTCCCCAGGCCTCACGGAGGGGCCTGGAGCCGCAGCTGTGCTTCTCTGCTGCCCGTCCTCCCCTCGCAGGCAGCCTCAGCATGGGAGGCACGGGCATGCAGCCCTTGCAGCAAGGAGCCCTGCGCCTCCCAGCACATGTCATCCCCAGTGCAGGGTGCTGTGGTTTAGTGGGGGGAATTATCCCCATCTCTCCACACCTCTGGCTGGCTGGGTGCAAGTCAGCTCCAGCCCGGAGGCTGCAACCAGAGCCTTGGCATGGCACAGAGCTAAGTGCCTCCTCGGGACTTATTAACAAACTCCCCTTTGATGCTCTCTGAAATAAGTTCTGTGGCTGCTGGTCTGCATCCAGAGAGCCCGGGGTGTGAGTAGATGTGGAAAGAGCGCGCACACCTGACCTGCAGGCGCCATCGGCAGCGTGCCAGAGCAAAGGCCTTGCGGGTCTGAGGGGCAGATCTGCCGCCGGGCTCGCTGGGTCCTGACATCTGGCTGCAAGTCCTGCAAAAGGCTGGGAGCCTGAGCTGAGAACTAGAGCCGGGAGTGTGAGCCGGGAGTGTGAGCTGGGAGTGTGAGCTGGGAGTGTGAGCTGGGAGTGTGAGCTGGGAGCCTGAGCTGGGAGCCTGAGCCGGGAGCATGAGCCGGGAGCACGACCGCCCCGTGCGGGAGTGGCTGAGCCTGGAGCAGTTTACAGCAGGCCCTTGTGCTCTTCCCTTCCTTGGGCCCCTTGGACTGTTTGTGTGCTCATGACCCCCAGACCCTCTCCAGTGGGACTGAAAGCTATAACGTTTCAAGTGAGAGAAGGATGATGGGGGGATAAAGAGAAGCAAGGGAAAGGCACCTAATACGATTTCAGAGAGCCCTCTGGCAGCCTGTCCGTGGGAGGCTGCCATGTATAATAAGGAAACGATTTGTCTGGGAATGATTCAGCATGTAAAATTCTCTCTCCCTGACCTCTTTCTAAGTCCCCAGCATGGGATTGCAGGAGGTTTCCAGCATAGGAGAGGTGATAAGACGCAATAGTTTTCATATGCTTGGAAGAGAGGTCAAAGTGTCCATGCTGAGGCAGCATTCCCACTGCCATGTGAGGCTGCGTGGATCCCACGTTTCACCTTTGCTCCATGAAAGGAGGTGGATTTTGCCTTGCTTATAGACACATTAACCATCAGGGAACCTTCCTTCCCAGCCAACCCTTGGGGTTGTCCTTCCCACAGCCTCTCCCTCTGCCCTGGGGACTGTGGTGAGCAAAACCCCACCAGCAGCTGCAAAGCTCCTTCCCTGCTGATTTTCACAGGGCTGCCTCCACACTCTGAGCTGGCCCACTGGTATTTCCCTGAGGCTTCCTTCCCTTTTGTGCGGGACCACAAGCAGGGCTGGAGGCTGGAGCAGCTGCCCTATGGGATCCTGGTACTGAGGTCTGGTTTTTAGTAGGGGAAATTCCTGTGAATTTTCTGGAGCTTGCTCTAGATGTGAGGGTTGAGACATTTTTGCTTCTCAGGTGCTCTGGGAGTTCCTCCTGTCCAGCACTATAAACCTGACTTGCACAAATGATTGCAAACCTGCTCTTTCTTGGCATTTGGATTTTACAGGTTGTCAGGCTCTCCCATCAAGTGTGGAGGGGAAGAGGAGAAACAGCAAGAAAGGAAACTCAGCCACCCTGAGTTTGCAAATGCCGATTTTCAATCTAGTAGCCACCTCTGTGTACTTCTCTGTCACCTAATAGGCACCCTAACATTTGCAACCTTCTTTCATTGAAATCTTTATTACCTCTTGGGGTGGGATCTTCTTTTGCTGCATGTTTTCTGCAGTAAGCTATACTAATTCAAAAAAGATATGGAGTGTGAGCAGATCAAAATGGGCAGCCTGAGGGGGCTGCAGGTCTCTGCCTGCTGCCACTGTTATGTGGGAAAGGAGCAGCTGTGCTTCTGAGTAATTCCCTTCCAGAGCAGTGTAGCTGTCCCAGACCTAGCATTGCTCCTTTCCTTTTCATTAACTGAATGTAGAGATGGCCAGGATTCCTGACCCTGCAAGTTCTGAGAGTCTAAATTCTCTGAGTGGCTGAAGGCTGTGAAATACATACAGCATGCCTTGGGGAGCTGAGCCTAGAGATGGGAGAAGAGACAAAATCTGCAAAGGTGTGACCACTCCACTGCAGGATGAGGCTGGGCTGGGCATGCAAAGGGGTTTCAGGGTGAGAAATGAGTGGTGATCAGCTCACTTGACCTGCAGCAGTGACTTACGCCTGCTGCACTGCTGGCAGCGTCACCAGCTCAGCCTGGGGGCTGTGTTTGAAATAGTTCAGTGTGTGCAGCTCAGAAGCTGAGCTGCACACCACATTCACCATGGGCTTAGTGAATTCACAGGGTACAAGGCCAAGGTGAATGAGGCACCCAGTATTAGCCCACAGCAAGGCTGATGCTCAGCTGTGAGGCAGTTCAGCCCAGGGTTTATGAATTCACCTTCTGAATGTATGGCTCTCTGGGTTCTTCAGAGATACCAGCATGGACTGCAAGTCAAATAACTCTTTTCTCTGTTATTAGGTGATATCTATTAGCAGACACCTCAGTTTCTGTTCTGTTCCTAGGGTCATTTTGGCCAGAAGCAGTTTTCAATCTGGCAAGTACAGCAAAGGTATTATAGGAAGGCAGAGAAGTCCAGATCCACGGAGGAAATATTTTTATTCTCTTTTTCTTGCCGGTTTGAAAATTGCCCCTAAGCAGGATATGTCAGCCAGGAACCGAATTGTTTCAAGTTCCCTCTTCATATGTATCAGCTAATAACAAGTCCACTCTGCACTTTTGTCTCTTTTCTGATTTTGATGGGAATCTGCCTGGATTTGGATTTCTGCTTGAGCTGTGCATCTGCTGGGTCTGACACTGGTAAAAATTGGCTGCCTTGTCGGTGTGTACATGCAATAAATGGTTCATTGTGAATGTCTTCTCCCAGCTCCTAGTATCCAGGGATTGGTTCTGAAATGGGTAGCATTTTGCAAAAGCTTTTGCCTCTCCCTGTCTACAGTTTGCCATCACAAAGCTGGATAGACTTGTTACCAGTATGAATGCCCAGTCCCAGCTCTGTGTTTTGTACTTTCTCCCTGTAGCTGCCTGTACAAATGTATTGCAGTCTGTCACAGCCAGCAGCAGAGGAAAACCAGGAGTGTGGAGGAAATTTGGTGACTGTCTGTCAGTCATCGTCTTCCTTGCTCTGCTGTTCACTCTCGCTGTGTAGAACAAATCACATAACCTTTCTGTGTCTCAGTTCCTTCCCGTATAATGAGGACAAATATTAATTTGTCTCCTAGTGACAGAGGTGGTGTTCATACTCACAAAGTGCTTTGGTAATCACAAGTATTCTGTCAGAGCCATGTATTGTTATCCAGCCATCTGAATGGTCAGTGTTTCCTGACATCTGGCCACATGGAGCTGTGTCTGTGTAGTACTGCATGACCAGCTTCTTGCTGTGCCCAGGTGCCGGGTGTGTGACAACCAAGAAACGGGTGTGGGTGTGGCACCTGGGTCTGTGCTGCTACTTTTTAGCCCGGTGTGTTGGTAGCCATGGAGCTGCTGTGGTAAGGACAGTGTGTAGCTCCATGGGGAGAAAAGAGCATGTACAGATCCCTCTTTCTCTTATGGCCCAGCTCCAACCCTTTGGCATCACCTGCTCCATGAGCCCCTGTGAATTCTCTGGTGTTCAGCCATGGCTTGTGATGGGATGGTCAGCAAACCCTTCTGCCCAGGCTCTGTGATCCTGCACCTTGGCTTGGTGGCAATTAACAATGTGCACTTCATTAGCATTTTCACCATGACGTTTCCAAGTGGTCTGTAAGTGTCACACTGGTGCTTTCTTCATTACCTTTTCCCACTTCACTGTTGAATTAATTTTTTCAGACCTCTTCCCAGAGGACCTACTGCTCACTCACTGATATATAAGGATTTCTCATAACCTGGATTTTTCTGGTTTTCATACCTGGGGTATTGTTTCCTATCTTGCCCTGCCTTCCCTAGATATTTAACACTTTGCATTTCTTTTATAGTCCCTGTCTGATATTTTCTCTCTGCATTTTGTCATCCCAGTCTTCTTTTTTAGCTTTACTAGTCCCACTCTTTTATACAGGAAAATGGAGTTTTGAGTATTCTTAAATCATCCTGTAAAGTTCTGCAGAACACAAGCTCCCAGAAGCAGTTTCCTAGGTTCTGGCTAAAAATTATTCCCAGAAGCCTTTCATTCTTCTCTTTAAATACAAGTTTTGGTCCTTTCTGTAGAACTTGGTGGCAGTGCTGCAGAAGCTCTTTGTTGCACTTATGTTGAGAAGCCCAGGACTCTTCCACATGGACATCTGTGCAACCTCAAGGGAAATACTTTATTTTAATTCTCTTAAGAGTCTTACAGAAGGTAATCTTCACAAGAACCCCAGGAACTGGGGTCTTCCACAGGTGGGAAAGCTGGCACACAGATGCTTAACCAGGGTCACAGGAGGAAATCAAAAGCAGAACTGGGACTGGGATTTTTACACAGCCTCCAGACATGTTGTTGGAATGTCTTCAACAGGTTTTCTGCTGCCTTAGTGCATGCACAGCACCTACCCTCTACCACATGCAATGGAAACTGCCAGCAGGCATGGATAGTTGACAAATCTTGAGCAGTAGAACTGAGGCACAGCTTTGGGAGAAGCGTGGATTTATGATGACACATGGTACATATCATGATACGTGATGCATAGGGTACATTTTATGAAATGTCCATTAGTTGACTGAAAAAAAATAATTACTTGCATCCAAGATCCTTCCTTGAAAGCATTTCTGTCTACAAATGGCCAAACAGCATAAAAGTTAATTTCTCTAATGTAGCAAGCCATTTGCTCCATTGTTGATCTGAAGAATATGGCTTTGCACTGGTTGGGAAATCTGTATGGATCTTTTTTATCACTGACTTGTCAGGCTGTGTGCAAACTTGTCTCAATGGGTTTTCCTGGGCTCTGCATTTCTGGCAGCACTGAAGCAGCAAAGCAGGACTGGCTCTGCCCTTGGCTGCAGGCAGTGAGTTATGCTCCCTCCCCAGCACAGCTCTTCTCTGCTGCACAGGGTGTGCTGGGGTATCTCAAGTGCTGCAATGCTCTGGATGGACAGGCATTCCTCTTGTTCCAGATGAGACCTGGCCCTTGGGCTACTCTGCTTTAAGTCTTCAAGTCTTTGGCTATATCTGATGGTTACTGCAGTGTGCTGCTCTGCACCTGTCTGCACCAGTGGTCCCAAGCTGCTGCTGTGTACACAAGAAGCTGGCATGCTGCTGCTTGCTGAATATTGTCTTTTGAATCTTGCTGCAGAGTGAGCAAACCAGAGTATAGATTATCTGATCACGTGGTGTGTGGATTGCTTTTTAGTCATAAATAAAATGAAGTAGAACAACTGAGATGTGGTGTAGAACATGAACCCACGGCCAGTCTGGATGTTTCGCCTTTGCAGCTCAAGCCAGTGCAGAACATAAAGGGTTAGTTGTTCCTGCAGTAGCATGATTAGGTGCTATGAGCACTAATGATCCAAAAAGCTCAGTTTTAGCTTACGTGAGAATTGTATCCAACTTTTTCATGCCTGTTAATTTTTCAGACAGCAGAGTTCCTACAGGAGCCAGAGATCCAGGCAACTACATGAGAACTTACTGCAAATGCACGTAGTGTCTGACTAGACCTGTGGTCCGTGGTGGGGAGTTAGACAAGGTGAGACTGTAAAGGCTGTAATTGTACACAGGAGATGGCTGTGATTGCTTTGAATGTGGAACAATTGTCAGGAACACAGAGGGAAAAGCATTGCCTATTTGAGCACTCTTATCTCAAACTTCTGGCTAGAGTGAAGTCAGGAAATGATTGGGGGGTGCTGTTATTGTCTATGCATTTTCACCCCTGGGATTTGAAGAAACTTGGGATTTTGTGCTGCCTTTGGCATGGCTTTACTACCCTTTGCCAAGTTTCATTAATCAGCGGCCAGGGGTTACATGAAGGGTATAGTGTCTACCCAATGGGAATTCAAGGACCACAAGGAGAGATTTCAGTAACGTTTGTTTAAAGGCACTTCGAGGTTTTTAAATTATTTTTGGCTTCTGAAACATAACTGCCATCCTTTAGCTATTATCAATGGCATTAGAGCTTCACGTAGTAACAGCATGCTGGGATCCATGAGAGTGTCAGACTGGCTTGCTGTTACATGAAAAATGTCACATCTTGCAGCATCTCAGCTCTTGATTTTTGTCTGGTTTTTAGCACTTTGGAATTTGATGCCGTCATATTATCAAAGGGAAAAATATCTCAAATTAGAGCCTGCTTTAAACAGATGCTTTGCAGTCTCAGATAACTACAATTTGTAAACATAACTCAGAGATATTTAAATGTTGAAGGCAGCTACACTCACCAAATTGCTGGGATCCACCTCAACTGCTGAATTTTTACTCCAGCTTCCCATTACCCTGTGAGAAGATCTTTTCCTTCTGAGGCATTCCTCTCGGTTTGCTGTTCTCCCTGAGGCTGTTGTGTTCTGTGCTCAACAGCAGCCCTATCCCCTTGTGTCTGGGTCTCTTAGGCATCGCTGTTCCCAGTTGTGTGATGGTGTTGCACTTCATACATCTCTCTATGTGGACAGAAAGCCTTAATTATGGCACATTAAATGGAACAATATGCAGGGCATAAACTCTGGGATATTTTTAGTCTTTGTTGGCCTTGTCATGGCCCTTGCTGTATTTCTCTGGGAAACAGTTGCTGAGTAGCATCATTTAGTTTGTCCCACATAACTCCAGGCTCTTGGAAAGCCAGTTTCCTGCCAGGCTTGAGACTTCTGGAATGGCTGTTTTCCCAGTGGGAATGTGCCCATTTTAGCATATAAGACCTCATGCCTTATTAATGTTTTGATGAGTGTTTGGGGTGGAAAGGCAATCTGAGAATTAAGCGTTTGGGGGGAGTAAACACCCAAGGTCATGAGTCTAAACCATGGCTAGGTTATGTGTAGCCAACATCTGTATCCCCAAGCTCCTTTTGCAGAGCAATTGGATCACTGGAGCACTGCTGTCAATGGTTCCTGATGCAAAGGTATTCCCGTGGAAAAGGACAAGAAGCATTCCTGTGACTGGCAAATGAAAATGTTACAGTTGGGTGGGGGACAGGGAGCCAAATCAATGCCTCCATGGAGAAGCAGTTGCCTCAGTGCCACGGTGGCTGACTGGGCTGTCTGTCAGCTGTGTGATGGGCAGCGTTCAGCTCCACATGCCAGGCTGTATGGGGAGAAAGCCATGTCCTGGCTGGGGGTGTGGGACAGAGTCTGTCATGAGGGGCTGTCAGGAGATTTGGAAGAGGGATGTTGCAAGGCCAGGGTGGGATTACAGAGGATATTGAAAAGCTGGGATTACGGGGTGACTGAGCATGGAAGCCAGTCTGACCTGATCCTATGGCAGCATTAGTGTTGCTGCTTCCAAAAAAGCTTCTGTGAAATGCTGGGGTGCAGAATGAGGGCGGGTGAACCTGGGGCCAGAGACGTGGCCCCAGTGTCTGGCCAGCCCTGTCTGTCAGGGCCCCTGTTTCACAGCAGAATAGGCAGAAGGGCAGATAAGCCTGTGCTGCCTCTAGGTCTGTGCAAAACCTCCCCTTTAGCTCAAACCTGAGGCTGATGGCCCTGCACCCGAGATCTCTGGCTCTAAGCTGTTGTGCTTAAGTGCAGACACATGTTCTGCTCTGCCTCAAGCAGTGGAAACCTCTAGCAAATGGTTGAGCCAGCCATCTGGGGATGGTGATGTCTTAAACTGCTGCAACTGCTGTGATTTGCTAGGGCTGGTCTGGTTTTTGAACCTATTGTATTTTCACTTTTGTAATCTCCTCTTTCTTACCATGAGCACTAAAAGCTGTGGG
>WEIU01013994.1:1281970-1335528 GCA_013389925.1 Aegithalos caudatus | reverse complement strand
TTTTTTTTTTTTTTTTTTAGTTTTTTTCCCCTTTTTTGTCTTATTTAAAATTTTTGGTGTAATGAGAATTTTGTGTAACAACATGGCTCCAGGAACTGCAGCTTTATGTAGAAGAGAAAGTTATGAGAGATCATATAAAATCATGCTCTATTATATTGCATAAAAATTAAATAATACCATACTTCAGAGACAAAGAAGCACTTTTATTAGCTGAGAAAATACACGTGAAATTTGAGTTTAACAATCAACAGCACATGGTGGGTAGCAGGACTGGGAGCAGAACAGGTCCCTTCCATGTCTTAACACAGAGAGGGGAAAAAGAGAACAGCTGAAGATCCTGAACGTGGAATTCTTCCTCTGCTGGGCAAAGAATTACATTAAGAATTAGAGCTATTTATTTTCTGCAGTCATTTACACTTGCTTAGCAATAGAAGACCTTTATGTATTCTAGTTTAAAACTAATTGTCCAGTTTTAAAATTGCTAAGGAGGGAATTTAAGACAGTTTTTTGAAGAAAACACTGGTAGTGCCAAATTGAACCAAGACTTAGATTAATCACAGTCTTCTGTCCAATAGAAGGCATTTGAGAATCCATGTAGTTCATGGGAAAGTGATCTTGGAAGAGCAACAAATAAATAATGTGACCTTTTGACTCTGCTAGCCCCGGAGCTGTGGTAAGTTTGCAGTCAGGCACTTGGTTCCAGACAGGAATTTTCATTGCTGCAGTGAAGTAAATCACCATGAGGAGGAGGCCTCTTTGGCCCTGTCTGCATGGAGATATTTTCAGAGCTCTAATTCTTTGTGGGTGCCCCCTCCATCAGTGACAATGCAAATGAAAGCTGAATGGTAGACCTGCTCAGGAAGCCTGAAATACTGGCATCTTAAACCACCCTTGTTAAGGCAATACCAGAAATGCCAGCTTTATCTTTGCTGTGGTCTGCAGTGGGTTTTGGCTAAATCCCATCGGTATGGGTTGAACTTATCCCCAGGGCAGATTTAGTGAGGGAACAAAGGGTACTGTAGTGCCTTTCAATAGCATCATCTTGATGTGGCACTTGTAGGACACGTTCAGTTTGCCATTCATGTGCACATATCTTTAGCAATTCAAAGAAGCTGAATTAATGATGGGAAATAAAACAACTTTTGGAAAAAACATTGGTTTTCATGATTATTAATTCAATGATCCTTAGAAACAAATGGTTTTTAAACCTTATGTTGGGGAAAGGTAATTTCTCTGAAATTAATGTGGCTGAATTTTGTTTGTTTTACTTCTGTAGCCAGGCAGAGCTGTGTCTTCCTCAGCCTCAGTTCACATTTCAGCTTTTCCTGGAGCTATATCCTCTCCAGAGCTTGTGTTCATGAAATTTGTGAGAACTCACTTCTCCTGGAAGACTCCACTCTTCTCTGCTCTGGATAAAAGCTGGTCCATGAGTCCATGAGGAAGGAGGGAGAGTCATACTGCACATTTGGCCTCATTTCCTTAGGAACCAGGAACAACACTCATTTTTGCGTAACTATAGAAACCAGTGCTTTAAAGAAATGACCGGCCAGTGCAAGATTTGGGATAAAATTGAGCATTGACAATGATGATTTCTCCTGATGGGTCATCATGTGCAAGGGAATAAAAGGCCTGATTGCCACTGAGACTGGATGAGGAGACAGTCCAGCCAAGCTGGATATTGCTTTGTTCTGCTTGATTGCCACGTTCTCGTGAGAGCTCAGCGTGACACACTGGGTTGTCACAGGAGGAGAGTGAGAGGAGTTTGTGCTCTGGGCAGTCGTTACCAGGTTGTCCAAGGGAAATATGGGGAATACAGCTTTTCTCAGCATTTGCACCAACAGGCTCTTTCAGTTTCTTGCTGACACAGCTTCATGAACAGGCATCTGTAGTGAATGCTCTGTCTTTGTGGGCTGTGTGGGCTCTGTCCTTACTAGGCACGTCAAACATGCTGAGATCCATTAAAATGAGTTATTTTCCTCTAATGTTTGCAAAACCGGTGCTCTCATCACTGTCATCCCTAAAAGTCTATTATGGAACAGTTCCTAGGACTCAAGCTTCTGAGCAGTAGAAACCTCTGGAAAAGTACCACAGCCTCTGCTGCTGGCTGCAGAAACCTCCTCACCTTCCTCAGCATATGTGCTCAGTCTGAACCTGTGAAATGCTGAAGAAACAACAGCTATAAACTCACTTCTATAAAATACTTTATTTTCCTCTTTTCATCCTCTCCCATCTGCTCTTTTGTTGTGCTTCTCTTCTTTTGGTGGTGATAAAGACCCCCCCATATTTATTCTGTGAATTTCCTCCCCCTCAGGCAGCCAGTGAAAAGAACAAATGGCATTTCATGTAAATCAGAGTAAGATTCTGCTAGGTTCCCCCTGGCCCCCTTTCCATCCTCTAGGCACTAATATAATAAAGGAGAAGGTAATGATTGTTACTATTTAATTTACATTCTTTAAGGCAGATGCCTTTGACCTGTGAGGGATGGGAAAACACTGGTCAGTGTGGCAATGTGTGAATATCTTAAGTCTGGACTGAGGCTGATTTTTCACATATTTAGGCAGACAGGAATGTACCCCCTGTCTTCCTTCCGCAGATCATCCTCACCTGCCGTACCCTCCCTTGTCTCCTCTTTGTGGGCAGTGATTCATGGGCTCACCAAGAACATGGCAGCTGTGATGATTCCAGTTCCAGGAATGGTGATGACAACTGCAGCCTTGCTCCACCACCTGCTTAGAGACGCTGCCATAGCTGGCCAGTCACTCAGTGAAAGGAGAGATCCTATGGCTGAGAGCTGTGCCAGGGACTTTCTTTCTGTATTATGCACAAAAAAAAAAGCCAAATTAGAAGAGCTGGGTTAGCTGGACCTACCCTGTGCACAGGGGAGTACAGTCTAATCCCCCGCTGTGTAGTCCACAATATTTCCTCCTACACCGGCTCATTTCACCGTGATGGAGTGAAGGGAAGCAAGAAACTTGGTTCTGCCCCTTGTGTTCCCTGTAGGGTGGCCGCACACAGCCTGATGTTTAATGTTTCTTGCAGTGAAGTGGATACAACTTTTCTCTGGCACCATGGAGGGAACTAGAACTGCCCGTGCCACAATTTGTTCCTTGGATTCTGCTCACTGGGAAAGCTGATGCCAGCCTTTAGCAGAGCACATGATGTCTTACAATCAAGATGTAAGTGATTGCACCATTAGGATTTTTTTCCAAGTCAAAAATGGCCCTCCAGTGCTGTAAAATTTTTCATCCTTGATCCTGCTGTGATGGGTGCATTGTAGTTCTTCTGCTCCCCCAGCACATCTTCCATTTCATAGACAAAGGTCCACCAATGCGTTCATTTCCATGTTTTCTGTCTTTTAAATACTCCTTAAATTTCCATCACTGGGAAAAGATTTAATTGCCCTAAGCCTGCAAAATGGTTTTGAGTCTCAAAGTTGAGGCATTGAGGCCAGACAGCTTTATTAACAACAGTGGCTTACTTTGCAGATAAATCCTCCTTTTCAGAGAACATCTTTCCTAAAGAGTTCCACAGCTGATTATGGACACAAATAACTCATCAGAAAAAGTTAGTGATACTCAGTGCTTGGCAAGCCCTGAGTCATTATCCAGTTAATGCTGTGGCACTGTGCATTTCCAGCTGTGTTGCAGTGGCTTGCAGACCTCAGCAGCTGTTGCAGAGCTCATCAAATGGCTGTTGAGCATCATCCTTGATTTGTCATAAACCTAAAGGTTTCTCTGGGGAGTGAATGTTATCTCCTGCCACAGCCTGGCTACACTACAGTGATGCTCCGGCACTGTTGTTATCATACATACACTGCTTGTTTGAATTCCTTCCCTCTTCCCTTTTCTTTCATTATTTTTCCTCTTTGTTGGGATAGTGGGGATCAGATTATTTATAGCCTTATGCTTCTAACTGACTTGTCTGAAAATGTAGCCTGGTGTATGCTTAGGGCTACCTGGCTTCGTGTCTTCCTAAGCAGCTGAGTTTATTTTAAAAAAAAGAAATTAGATGCCTAATAAAGAAGCACAGAGCATTTTGTGAACTGCTCAAGTACATTGTTCTTACAAAGGAAAATGGAGTTTTAGGTGTAAGTTATGGTATGTACAAAAGCTGTGTTTTATGTAGGATTTTAATGTTTGCATTTATTCTGAATAAGATCAAATGGAAAATTTCAAAATTGGAAAGGAAATTCTGAGGTGAGGGAGGGACGAAGCTTTGTATGAGGTTCACAGAAATGCTTTGTTTTAAGATATGTTTATCTGCAGATGTATAATACTGAACATGCAGAAACAAAACCTTATTTCAGAATATTTTATACTTCTCAAAGCTTTTCCACGTCTGATTTTCCCCTTTTCATAACTTTCCCAGTTTTCTTCCCTTTTTTGCCTTTCAGACACAATTTTAGCAGAATTGATATGATAGCACAAATTGTTTTGGCTCAAGGAAAAATGTTTCCAAGGATTTTCTGACCACTTCAACCTTACTGCTGCTGGAAACCCTATTTCAGTACTCATGGCTTCCTAGAGACTTGAAAAATCCATCCCATTGACTGCTGCAAAAGGTGTTTTGTTAGATGCAAGAGGTCACAGTTAAGTTTCTGATCCTAGTGGCCAGATTGCTTAAACTCTCTGTGCTTCACAAATTTTGTGATATTATGTGAACAACAATAAGGTTGTTTTTCTTTTTGGCTTCTATGGTTGTCTCTGCAGGGTCTGAATTACTGCAGTGGCAAATTTCAGAGCCCAGCTTTTTAACTCAACCAACACCCCCTCAAGACCTAAGTCTTTTAGTTTGGAAACACTTTGTTCAAATCTCTGCTGAGTGGCCCTTATGTTTATATGGAAACCTTATCAAAAGAGATGGAAGTCACTCCTGGCCACATCCCTTTGTCTCTGAGAAACACCTGGAGAACAGTATTTTTCCTCCCTTAAGTTGCACTGTAATTGCAAGAGATTTGCAATGGTCACCTCCAGGGACACCTAAGTACTAGTGACAGGGGAAAATATTTTGTGTTTTCACAGAGAATTGTTAATTTCGTGACTGTACTTCTTGCAAAACTTGCCCTGTCACCATGACTGGGCTGTGAGTGTCTCTGTGCCTGCTCTATAAATAGCCTGGATGGACAGAGACCAAACAGAGCACTTACGCAGTAAGGACTTTTCTGTTGGGCCTGCTGGGTTTGTGTAGGTTGTCATTGTCACTGCCACAAGCAGGCTGCAAAAAATATTTTCAGCTGCTTGAGATAAAATGGGCAGAGGTGGAGACTTTGTGTTGGCTCGAAACATTGAAATGCTTTCAGGCCAGAAATGTTCTTTCTGCTGCCAGCCCCCTGAAGACTGCTTTGGCTTGAAGGCTCATGTGTTACAGCTTATATATTAGCCCAGTAAAAGATTCATGATCTGCCTTGTCTTGCTATCAGTCCATCTCCTAAAAAAATGTTGCTGCAGCTAATGTGGCTCATTTGATTTCTATCCAGGGTATTTTAAAGTTTCAAACCCATGTAGCAGGATAGGTGTCTGTCTCAGTGCTGTCCTCTGCCTCTTGTTATGTATCTTTGTATTAATGACAAGATGTCCTGCAGCATTAGTTGATTTAAATATTGAAAACAAATGTTCTCCTATTTCCCTGCCTTGGGGCTAGGAGTGATCATTCCATCCTCTTCCTGTACAGGAATCTGCATCTCTTGAGGTCTCTATTCTGCTGTGAGCCCAACATATGAACTCAGTTTGCAAATTCATCTGAGAAACCCTACAATTGGCACCTAGTTCTGCAGGTTCCTATAGCAGTACTATCCCACGGTCAAAATCCTGCTTTGCTTTAGAAATACAGTTTTTTTAGACTTGGCCACTTGGGTGAACATCCTTCTGTCTCTTTATTGTTTACATCTTGATGTTTCAGTATCACCAGGATACATTATTATGACCCTGGGATGCAAGCAGTCCACTGCTGATGGATTTTTTTAGTAACTTGGCAACATTATCTAAAGCAAAGCAGACTCTTGAAATTGGGACATACTGCAATTCACAGGGACAATAAAAAGTATTTGTGGTACAGAGTATTTTGCACATTTAAAATCTCTGTTGTATCAATCTTAATCAGAAAAGAGTGCCTGGAGCAAAAAATAAAAAGCTGTTTAATATTTCTGATAAAAGTAGCATTTGCAAAAAATACATTTAGAAATGGTATAAGAGTTTCACACAGTAGCCTTAACAATGTTGATAGTGTTGTTTATAAATAGGTGGTTAGGGAGATATAAAATTGTAGATCATTGACTTGCTAAGCTATAATATCATTTTCTGAGCTATTTAGGTGTGTCGACTGAATGAATGTTTAGAATCCATGCAGCACATGTAGTAAAAATTTGCATGAAGATTATATTGATTTCAGGTGGAGGGGAAGCATTTCAATGCAGAATAGATGAGCTGCTGGATTTATCTGTATTCTAAGTTGTGGGAATGTATAATTTGCCCAAGGGACCCCTTCTAGTTCTAATCTGAGCTGGTACAAGGCAGTGGGAGGCATTGCATACGAGATGTATCGAGTGACTGCAAGCTGCAGCTCTTGGGTTTGGCTCCTGGCCTCTCCTGCTCATCACATTCTCCTGCTCACAAGGCATTCTGTGATGGATTCCATCAAATGGCCTCATTCCTAGCCCTTGACATAAGGGAAAGATGCTCCCACAACTACACTCAGAGAGGTAGAAGTAGATGTAACCCTTCAGTCTGCTTGTGACGTGAGTGTAGTGTTGAGTTACCATCATCTTTTGGTGGTTGCATGGTGGTTTTAGCATTTGGGGGCTGCAGAGTTGGGCTACCAGCAGCAGGAGAAGGCACAGCCCTTGCAGAGCAGTGGGTCAAGGGAGAACCTACATCCCTAGTGAGTGGGCAGTGAAGAGAGCTGGAGGAAAACAAGAAAGCATGGGTCATTGGGATTGCTATTAGTTGCAGAGAAATAACAGGAATTTCAAAAAAATTATACTCATGTGGTAGTGTGCCTTTTATGATGAAGTGCCTCAATTTGTCAAGATCATTTTGAACATTTTGTTTCTTCAAGCCAATGTCAAGGTCTTTCTGTGTCTTCAACCCGAAGCTCGTTAATTGTATGACGCATGGAAAATTCTGTTTATCTCTTAATGTAATACTGGAGAAGACAAACTTTTAACCCCATTTTCTGTTGGACACCTCCTGCACTCCAAATTCAATCTATTTCATATATTTACACTCAAACATTTGTATATATGCCTCACTGTTTCTCAGTGTGGATTTGAAAGTTGCTCTGTGCAGAAATCTCACCTGGTCATCGAGAACAAAATACGTAAGCACAGAGCTCTGTCCACCTGAGACGGCCTGAGATGGAAACACCCCCTTACTGCCAGTGTTACAGATGGGTATTTCTCTGGAGGGAGATATTGAAGGATGCAGTGCGTTTAGGAGTTTGTTGTTGCCTTGCTTCAAAGTGAGAAGAAAATCAATAATTTGTTAGGCTGTGAGCTGATGTCTTGTCTGAGTGCCAGCTACAGTGTCCTCCAGGATAAGCTGCCAAAATGTCTGAGGGAGCAAAGCGGGATGTAAATTCCACAAGTCATTTTCCTGAAACTCTTATGTGGGAAACCTTTAGAAGCCTCTCAGTAAGGACAAAATCCTTCCAGGCTTAGTGCTTGTTTGAGCAAAATTCCTTCTGAGGTCAGTAGACCTAATCCTGAAGTCTTATCAGTTGTTTACCTTGATGGGATTTGAATGTGTGTGGGGGCAACAGAGGGTCTTGGGACAGGGTGTGCTGTAAAAGCTTTTCTGGAAGGCTGGAAGAAGCCTGCCAGGCTCTGCAGAAATGTCTGCATATGTGAAAGGAAGGCTTGCTTCAGTAAAAATCACCTTTGCTTCCCACTTTCTGAGCAGTGGTAGAAATAGCAGGTGAGGATCTATCTTTTCTCCGAAGGCTGTTTGGTGGCTGTGGGTGGCCCAGCCCCATCTCTCAGGGACTGTGCATCTCACAATTCCCTGTGTGTGATTCTAAAGTGGTTTGCACCCCAGACTTTCTTTTGCATCCTAAATGAAGGCTGCCCTCAGGCTGGCAACCCCCTCGTATCTTTTTAATTGTAACACGTCCATCAGAGTGACAAATAGTGTCAAATACAGAGGCAGATGAGAACTGAGACGTTGGTTTCTCATATCCTTAAGCCAGAAAACAAGCCCTGTGTTTGCCCTGTGGCTCTGGGGAAAGAACCCTGCAGGGGGCTTTGGAGCAGGTCCTGGCTCTGCTTGCCCCATGTGCTGTCGTAGTGAAACCCCATTAAAGGCCTCTTGTCCATGCATTTCAAATCATGGCTTGCCAAGTGTGCTCTCAGCAGAGTTTTCTCCTGCCTGTCTCTTTTCTTCCCCTCTTTCTCCTTGCAAATTGAAATCTATCTCCTTTATAACAGACTCAGCCTTTATTAGCCAAAGATCATGCCTCTTTATTAACCTTTCAGTAAGGCTACATCAGCTGAGTGAAACACCATTCAGTGGGGCATATGGTATCATAAAAGTCGCTGCTGGTGTCACACAGCTGTGTACAATTTTGTTTGGTTTGGGGCTTTCTGCTTTTCAGTAAAGAGATGGAAAACATTCCTTTCTTCTTTTCTGCCTTCTGGTGAGTGACTTATAAACAATCTGTGTGAAATTGGCTCTGGAAAATAGAATCAGAAAAATATATAGGCTGTTGCGTTGTTTTTATAAATCCCAGGTCATGGTATGGGGGAGATTCTGTGGTAAAATTTCATTAAAAGTAAAGAACGAACATTAAAAGCTCTGCTGCTGACCCAGGGAAAGTAAAACTTTGTCAAGGCAAGTAACACTGGGCCATCTTGTACTTTATTCCCTGCTGCTTGTCTAAAGCACATTTCTTACATTCAGTAGATTTCTACTTCTGGCAGATTATAACTACATGAGTTTAAGAGTCTTCGACTAATTAAGAGCAGAGTGATTTCCACCATGCTGCCATAGCCCTACTGGAAGAATAATTTTCAAGTGTTTTGCTCTTTGGGGGCATATGAGGCCAAAATTACAAATAAGTATCTGTGTAACTATGCATATACATTTATACTTACGTACATAAACATACAGACATATATACACACATACATAAAGACACAAACATACATATATAGATATAGACACATATATGTGCACAGATTATATCTATGTCCATATCCGTATTTGTTTTAAAAAAAACCCCAAACCTTAGAAGCAAACAGCTTTGGTGGGCAGAATATAGGTACTGTTAGCAGTCTTCTAGGTGGGTCTCTGGTTGGGTTATAAGTTATTTGCAGGTTAATAATGGAAGAACTTCAAGAGATTTGATCCCGCAGGTGAGGAAGCATGTGTGATTGTGTGACTTCACGTGCACACATGCAGTAAGCATCTGTGAGGGATGTCTGTACTTAAACTGATCAGACAAGTTTTACTACTTCTGTCCATTGATGTTGTTTTGAAATATGGGAGGCTGAGCCTATTAAGGTAACTCAGAAATGTCTTTCCAAAATGGGATTTGGTCCAGGTGCAGAGAAAGGCATACAGGAAAGGATCACGAGTGAGGAAATGACTGTGTCAAATTGCACTTGAACAGTGAGAAGGTAGAATGCATATGAAAAACAGCTGAGTTAGAAGAATGTGTAAACGAAGGGACAGGCAGTTCAGTTGAAACTCTCAACTGCATTAACCTTACTGGTGTTGGATGCCTAACTCCACAGTAAATCCTTTATCCCATAGCTCAAGATTTAGGAAAACCTAAGAGTTCTTAAATTCATTCCTGCATGACAGCATGAGCCAGTGCCTCTCACATCACTGTGAACCTGACTGCCAGCTCTCAAAAAAGGCTCGGGCAGTACTGAGACCCAATGGGGCTTTAATTCCATGTATAGATGTTCATGGTGCCACAAGGGAAATGTCTGGTGTGAATCAGTAAATCTATGAGATGAGTGACACAAAATGAAAGCAGTCAGGAAAAGAAATATTTATTGATGGAAGTTATCAAAACACCACTCACCACATTTTAGTGAAGGTTGAAAAACAGCTTTGTTGGGATAAGAGAATTTACAGATGTGTCATTATGCTGTTGCTAAGATCCCACCTGTAGCATCATGCACCAAGATCATGCTCTTAATGTCAGAAACCAGACTCCAAGGGAAGACTGCACCAATAAAGGAGATACAGGAGCAGGAATGAATTTAGCCAGTTTCATCTAGAGAAATGCTTAATGGCAGGATGATCATTTAAGGGTCATTTAATACCGGGAAAAGGAAATGATACATAACACAAGTAGTAACACAAAGAACAGTAAATTCAATTTAACAAAGGGCAAATTCAAACTGGAAATGAGGCTAAACTTTTAGATGGTTAGGGGCAGGCAGAGAGGGAGATCATTTGCTTAATGAGGTAGTTATGACAAACTAGGTAGAAATACTCTGTTTTCCAAAATCAGCGAGTGTGGCGTTCAGTCTTTCCTGCCTGGTACAGTGGGTTCAAAGGCAGAGTCCAGTGGTGTTTTGTCAGCCTTGTGCCTCATGACCATCAGTTGCATTAGTAATCTGTGTTTGAATAAAGGCACTAGGGTGACATTGTAGAATCTCTTTTGTTTCTCTAACACCGAGGAAAGAAATTGGATATTCAAAATATGAAACAAGAACTTAAGTGTGCTGTGGTTGTACAGGTGATGGAGATTTACACCCTCATGACTGTGTTTTGTGTCTTGTCAGAACCGTGTCATAGAAAGGCTGGGGGGACTCCTCATTGGGTTATGGGGGGCTTGGGTGCTTCACTCTTCACTGTTTTGAGGACAGTGGACACCTCAGAGGTACCTGTTGGAAATCCTACTCTTGTATTCTGCTCTTACTGTTCCCTTGAAGCAGAGCTAACCCCATGGCTGTTGTTATGCAATGGGTGATGTTAATTCCCTGCCTGCAGGCCTTGCTGCTCCAAATGGGCTCTTGGGCTCCTGCCTGCTTACAGCTCCTTTTAGGAGCACATCTGAAACCAGCCTTGTATCTGTGTTGCCAGGAAGGCTTTATGAAAAAGAGACTACAAAGGCGTACTGCCAGAACCTCATGTCTGAATAAGACTGAACCAAATATATTTTCAGTATACCTAAATTTATTGGAATTGGTGAACAGTGCAAGAAATGATACTGACATTTAAGTCAGTGATTCTGATACAATGAGGACAAGGGATTAAGAAAACTATTTATCTCTTTGTAGCACAGATATACAGTTGATAGTTCTCTCTTTATTTTAAATATACTGATAGGCACAAAGTACCTAATTGATGAGGTTGCATAGAGATCCCAGCTAACAGTTAATGATTGCCAACTGATGAGTTTTGCAGTGTCTGAAAATGAAAGAGTAACATTCAGTGCATGGAAGTGGCTCCTATTGTCCAAAACAGCTGACAATAACTGTGTTTAAGAAAAAGAATTCTCATAAGGATTTGAGCTGCTCAAAATTAAATGCAATTTTTCCGGGACCTTGATAATCATCAGGAAATAAATGTAAAATTGTGATCTCATGTAATTTGGAAAGTTAATGGAATAATCTGATGGGCAAAACTTGTTAGGGATCTAACTGTACACTGGAAAATAAGTCTTTAGGCATTGGCCTCTGTCAACAGCAATGGAAGTGGAGAAGACAGTAGATTTTATTCCTTAATTATCTGAAATGAAAATGGGAGGTGTCCTAAAGAGAAGTAAGTAGTGCTTTTAGCAAGAAAAACAGGTGAGCCTAAATACTAGCACTGGTTGTTACATGCTACTATGGATGTGCGTGTTAGAGAGCTTGCTGGAAGATTAATTTATTCCTGTAAAAGCATTGCTTTATAGAGATCTGCTTTGAGCTTTGAGATTTTCACTGGAGAAGTGGAAAATTAGCAGTTTCCAGCTACCAGAAAGTTTCAGATGGAAACCTGGTTGCTAGTCAAGTTTCTTTCCCCAGTGCAAACACAAAAATACTTGCAGGAAATCATCTATACTGCTGTGGACATTATTTCCTCTGCAATGCAAATGAGTCCATTTTTGCAATCTGTCCCGTCTCTTGGTTCTGCAGCATACCCTTACTGGATGTATAAGTCACTTTAACAGCAAACTCCTCACTCCAGTATTGAGATTTCAAGTTTTTCCTTCTTGGTTTCTGTTGCAATCAAAAGTTTGTACGTTGCTTGGAGGTCTTGTCATCCTAGTTGCTCTCAGATCTTCTCTGTTCTTTGGTGAAAATTAGTAACAAAGTGTTTGTGATGTACTGTGGAAGCAATGGCAGCAGTTGCACTGGCAGTAAATGTCAAAGAAAGAGCTGTAAAGGCTGAGGAAAGTAAATACAAATTATCAGGAGACAGCAGAAGAGATTTTGTTGCAGTAACTCAATCTTTTTGGCTGGGGATAGTCTCATATTTAATCCACCTCTCATATGAGGCATTGAAGCAGTTATGAATAACTTATGAAAGTTATACTAGTAGTGTTGCAGGACCACAGGAAAGGTAACACTTCCACAGTGTTTTGTCAAAGTATTTTTTTGGACCTATATAGCACATGACCATTGTTTATCAACTAACATGTAGCATGCACTGGACCCAGCTACGTAACTGATTCAAGTTTTAGTCTTCTATGCTGTGATATTGAGTTTCTCCTTAAAGTGCAAATGCCAGGTGGTCTTCCCCTATCATGTCTCATCTTTATCCCTATGTAAAATGGTCAATGCTTTGTGGGGTGAGGGAAGTCTTTCCTGTGTTGTTTAACTAAGAACTTAAAATATCTTCTTTCCTTTAAGTAGGTGTCAGTCACAATTTTTGGTTAGATACCGTAGACTAAATCCTGTGTCTGCCCTAGGTTTGTAGTTGAACAAAGTAGTTCATTGCCAGGGGAAAGCAAGTCTTCCTTTATAAGTGTTTATAACTCTTCATTTTGTCTTGGCTTGGCAGATTCTCCATCCTTTGTGCCACTCCTCTTCAGCTCACTAGCAGAGTCATCATTAGCTCTGCATATAGTGGCAGGCTTGGGGATCTCATTGCTTTTCTGAAGTTTCCTTCACTCTTTCTTGTCTTCTCTTTGAAATTTGTTTTCTTTATAGGTGAAAATGGATGGGTTCTGCTCTGACTATGGTCTTTGCTCTGTTCTTAGCACTTGTAATTACTACAGGACTGCACTGGCCTGAAGCAATGCTGCAACTGTGCTTAACATTTCTTTTTGGAAAAGCATTTATGATGCTGGCATGTGCATCTCATTTTGATAGGTTTACTTGTACTGTTTAGAACAATCTGAGGAGATTTATAATTGCTTGTTTTGTAATACAGACACAAGGAATTAAGTAGAGGCTTTATAAGTAATCTCTTTTTTCCTCTAGCCAAAGAAGCACTGTCATGTTTTCATATATCAACTCACTTAGGGTCAAAGTTTGATTTCTCTCTGAATTTGATAGGCATATATAAGTGCTGCATCTGAGTAGTTCACAGAGGGATTTGGCACTTTGGTTTGTAAATGCAGTGCCAAAAGTGTGGACAGAACAGTGTAGCTTGATGAGAATGGAGCCCATGCAATGACAGGAGGTATATTTTCAGCAAAAATTACTGTGAGAGAAGATGATGACTTAGGAAACCAATCGCAATTAAAATTGTTGTAACAGAGTTGATACCGGAGACAGAAAACTGCTAGCTTTTGATATATGCTAGCTTGGCAGAAACTGAGAAAATGTGTTTTCTGAGAACAGAGATATGGAGGGAAGATGGCTTATGTTTAAGGCTCTACACGGGGACTCAGAAAACTGACTTCAGTTGCTTTCCTCGTTGCCTCACAGGATGTCTCTGTAGTCTTGGGGATGATTACAAAGTTTTCACCATATGTTTATGCTGCATCTAGTGATGTAGTGCCTTCATTTTAGTTGGGCTTCATGAAATCCTAGCCTACCAAGTAATATTTATTCACTTGTGTATACCAGAAAGTAAAAACAAATGGTCTCTGGAAAAGTTAAACTGAGTCACGTTTACACTGAATAGGGATTCTGTGTCTTGGTCAGTGATGGATGAAAAGTAGGCCCTTCAGAAATGATGACATACCAGACTCAATGCTCAGGCCCAGAATGGGATCATTTAAATTGTTTCAAAAAATGTTGAGACAAGGGAAAAGGGAGAAAGGGACATGGTGCTTACCATGAAGTTTATGAGCTATTTTCCCAGGATCTTTGTCACATAATTCAGAAAAGAGGAAGGATGTGAAGTAGAGAGATCCTTCCTCAAAGAGGACTTTATAGCACCATTATTTGTATCAGCCAAATGCAGATGCACTTCTTTTCTAATGAAGGAAAAACATGCCTTTTTTTAAAAATAGATAAATCATCCACAAACAAGCTGATGTGAAAATTAGAAGGAAGAAGTCCAAAGAGGCGTGCCAGAGAAGGATTCAGAGAAGGCTGCAGTGGGACTGTCTCTGAGAGGAAGCGTTTACATCACTCATTCTTGACGGGTTTACCTTCTGGGACTCTGACCTTGGACGTTTGTCTTGGACTTGTCCACTGGGCTGGTGAGTTAGTGATGGAATGACACATGTCTCTGTTGGGCTGAAACTTCATATTTCCAGATTGCTCAGTGTGAGGGGCTTTGGTCTCTGATCATTCTGTCTCCTGCTCCAGTGATGAGAGGATATGTCAAGTAGTTAAAGCACAAATTTGGGAGCTGGAAGACTTGGCCGCTGTTCCTGAGGCTGCCACAGCCTATTTGTGATTTTGGAAAAGGCAGAGAATGACAGACATCAGATGTAGCATCTTCCAGTGGCTCGATGAATTAACTCTACTGTCATTAGATTCCATGGAACTTTCTCTCTTGACTTTGCTGGGAACCTTGTATTTCAGACTGTCTATAAACTGTGTAGGTTCCTCTAATCATTTGGTTATAGAAACAATGTGTGCCTGCTGCAGTGTAGGGAACTGATGCAACTTTTTAGGTGCTATATAATGGGCAGGGAAATCTCAGTTAAATAAACTGCTGCAGGCCCTAGTTATATACTACTTCAAATCCAAATCTGCTCAAGAAACCCATGTTGGGGTGTCTTGCCAGAGTTCATTGTTACACAAGAACCTACTACTTCTCAGTAACTCAGGACAGATAGATGTGATGTAGTATAATCAGGGGAATGCTGAGTGGAGATTGATTCGTTTGGTCCTAGAACATATCCCACAAAAACTCAACAGATTTTCCACAGGAGCACTACAAGAAGGTACTATTTATAGTTTGTGCCCATTTTGTGCTGTCTGAAACTAGGATGAGTTTCCACTTTGGAAAGGTTGTAGTTTCAATTTGGAAAATGGAAAGGCATTCTTAAATTCCTTATTGAAAATTAATTTTTTAATATTGACAGAAATATAAAGTGCTTCTCTCTGACTTTGTAGAATGGTGGACCCGACACAGAGGTTTCCAGAACAACCGATCTGGTCCAATTGTGTTGATTCATTTCCCTTTGGTCCGTCTGGCGAAGATATATGGGTCCAGAAAATGTTTTTCCAGGGGAAGTGTCAGTTTCAGTCCTGCAGACAGCTCCCAGGCTGGGAGTCCTCTGAAAGAGAGGAGATGTGAAGGAGGCTTCAGGAATCAATCAATCAAGTGGTGCCATTAGCAGGCAACAGCCTGCAGAGACGTGCTCAGAAAGCCCCAGAAATCCCAGATACATTGTTCCTTTGCAGGTTGCAATACTGAGCACAGACTTGGTCATTTCGTAAGGAGAGTGGATGGAGATGGATCATATGGCCTAATTCTGCTGCTGGACCAAAATACACATCCAGAGGGACCGAGTGCCAGAGTGCCTAGAGAAAAAATGGATCATCATGTGTTCCTTATGCTCCAGGGGCTTGCTCAAGCACATCTCTCTTGTACCCTGGGCAGTCTAGGGCCAGAGGAATGTTACTTTGCTGAGAACTGTTTGACTGCATATCAGGGATCCTAAAAGCCCTGTGAGTTTGATCTTAAAATTTGCTGGGACTTGCAGTGCTTTGGCTGGTGGCATGGCTGCTGCAGGCTGGGGGTCACTGGCCTGTCAAAGCTCTGGCCCTCTTGGCTGTTCCTTCCGTGTCCTGCAGCCTGAGCTGGCAGGGAGCCAAGAGGCCAACAGGACTCGGTCCCCTCACATCTCTTCTTTGAAAGGCCTGATAAAACCAAAAGTCTGCATGTGCCAATGTCAGCAGATCAAGCTTTAATCAGAAAAGAGTCGTGTTGGAAATTTCTTGGGCAGAGCTGCTCTCTGTATCCTGGCTAAGAAACCATGCAAAAGGTGAAATTGGCTCAGTGGTTTTTATTTCCTTGATCTGCCTTGCCCAGAATGGTGCAGCTGTACTCTTTGGAGGAAGAATAGGAATTTTCTTTAACCAAAGATGTTTGCAGTCATTTCCTTTCTCTCTTTGAATTCTTTTCATATTCATATTCATGGATTTAGTGCTAATGAGAACCATAACTATATGTTTAAATGATCATCCGTCCCTTAAAACATCTCCCTCTGAATTTTTGACTCACCTAATCACCTAAATTAATCAGTGTTAAAAAAAAGGGTGCAGGTTGGTGTGACCATCTAGGACACCCTGTCTGGCTCCACTCTGTCTGACTTACCCTGTCTTGCCTGTGTATCCAGTGTGCTCTGCTGTGGGATTATGTTCTGTCCTCAGGTGCCTGCCATATCTAATGCTGTAATAACACTGAATTCAAGACAAATGTTCGCTATGACAGAAAACTACTTCCAAGCAGCTGTAGGTCTATGTTAGGCCTGTTAGGATCAAACTTTCATCTCTATTTTAAATCCACTGAAGGAAGGAGTTTATCTTTTGCACCTCTTGAAGTAGAACCTAGAGCTAAGTATTGTCTTTGAGCACTATCCCAGACCCTGCTTCTGTGACCTTCCAATCATATATACATGCTTTGGTGATAGTCTTAAATTAATAGTCATGGCTGTGTGTGGAAGATGCAGGAATGAAGGTAATGCCCAGCTCCAGGGTGTTCTTACAAGCAATGAGGAATGGTGCCTGGGAGGCACTGGCTTGTAAGTTGGGGCTCCCCCCTTCCCCCAGCTGTGCCACTGGTTTGCTGTAAAATCCTTTGCAAATCATTCACCTTCTCTGGAGGTTCAGTTTAGCTTTTGTACAGCAGGAACAATGATTCCTTTCAGCTCTGCATCCACAGTGGTGATTGCAGGGGCTAACGAGCAGTAATGCAGCCTTCAGGGAGCTGCAGTGCTGAAGCCAGAGTGTTTTGTGCTGGGAGAAGAATAGATCCTTAAAATATTTGATCAACAATTGCTGTGTATAAATGCCTCCACTTCTGGATTAAATACTCTTAGTGATTTAAGGCTCTACTGTGTCTTTACCTCTTTTGTTTATCTCATGTTCTCATCAGTCAGAGCTTCACTTCAGACCATGATAAAGTGCTTTAACCATGCCTTTACTGGCTGTAGTAGTTAGGAAATCTTCTGCATATTTTTAACCTTTTAAAAATAGTGATTCCATTCTCACTTTCTGAACTATCTTGGCATTTTTTAAAGGGAAACAATAATGAATTTCCATATGGGTTATACCTTGTAAAAAGATTATCTCCATTTGCTCTTTTTAGAAACTTTTCAGAAGGGAAGGCACTGTCCCAATGCACAGAAGCAATTTTTCTTTTCAATGGATCCTGTGACTCAAATCTAAACCTTTGCTCTCAGAGGAACACTTTTCAAATGTTTACTTACTGCTTGATTCCTGATAGGCAGTCTGGAAAAAAAAAAACCAGATGAGGTGTTACTCCTGAAAGTTATACTGCTTTATATTGTTTGAAAGGCAGAGATTGAACTGATTTGTCTAGCAGCTTGCCTTTTCTCAGCTGGGGGAAAAATTTCCTTTGTAGCTCAGGCTTTTATCAACAGTCCAATAAAAGTGTTTTATATATATACATAAAAAAATCATACAACATATAAAGCCTTTTATCTTGATGGCTCCAAAGTAGTTGACAAATTTGTCAAATAATTTGTCAGCTACTTTCTTCAAAAGTTATCTCTTACTCCAGAAAGTTATCATAGAGGTATTTCTATGTTAGGTGGAATTATTCTTGCTACTAATAGTTTTGAAATTACAATCAGACTTGCAATGCTTGCATTATAAAATTTTAATCCACGAATTTTAGAAATGTTTTCCTAGTCCTTTTTCCTAGCTGAAACAGGTTGTTGTGTATGGGCAAAACCTGCATGAACTGATGTGGGTGCCTGATCCTCTGTGCTACCTCTGGACTCGTCCCAGGCTTGGAGAGGAGCTTCTGGGCAAGGAGTGAGTTTTCTTCCAGGGGCCTTGTGAAGTTCCTGGCAGCAATTTGCCCTTTACCTCACTAGTGACACCGTGACCTTCCGTGGCCACTATTCCATATAGGCCTTATATATCAGCAGTGTTTGCCTCTTCTGGAAGGGCTCTGGATACACATCCCACATACATGCATGCTCTGAATCTGTGATGATCCTTCATCAGAGGATCCTCTTGGCTCCTGAACCTTTCCCCTGTGCAAGTTGTTGGCTACCTCATGAGCAAACTGGATGCAAGGTGACTGAGGGTTTTGTGAAGGGATCCATAGCAGCAGTGTGTTAATGGAGTCAAGTGCTATTTATTGGCTCCAGTGGATTTCACTGTGCCCTTGGCACATTCGCGCTTCCTGTATGAAATTTGGCTGAAGGAGTCAGAACTGCAAGACATCATCCCGAATTCCAGCTGGGATGCGTAACTTGGCTACATGACACTCTCCCCTCTTCACCCCCCTTAACTATTTCCCATGTTAAATAGTTTCTCAGGACTCAAAGGGGAAAGAGGAAATAATCTCCAGGCCAATGATTCTCATAAGTAGAAAAATTGCGTAAATAAATTAGTAATGATTAATAGGAAGAAATTGTCACTTGTCTCACATGCCTGGAAGTTGTAGCTTGCTGAAATGACAGTCTTGGTGCCGGGGGGTTGAGATGCAGAAAGTGAATGATGGGGGTAGGGATTTATTTTATATATATTTTCAAATTGAAAAAAAAAAAGTATGATTTATTTTCCTTTGCTGCAGCCTGCTCCAAATTTTCAGTTTTACATTAATAGCTGTGGGAACAGCAGTTCTTACTGCCATATACTTTAGCTATTAACACTGTGTCTGGTTTGACAGTACATCTCTCAATTTATTTTTTTTATTCCCTTGTGATCATAAAATATGTATCAGCCTTCCTTTCTAATCTCCTTTGGCATGTCCAGCTAGTTATTTTGTGTCTTTCCTCCTTTGAATTTGATTTTTCTAACAACATATACTTAATGAGAAAAAAGAAACCGTCTATTAAAACTCCCTTTTTAAAAAATTTGAAACCTGATTGAATTCATATTTAATGGAATGATTTTTCCAGTAGCCCCTAACAGCTTTCTACCAAAAATGTTTGCTTCACTGATATTTTAATTGCTATAATAATCAGCATTCTGAGTACGAGGTCTTTCCTCTAGCTCAATAAATCCATACTGGCTGAGTAAAGCATGTCTGTGATTTATGTGCAGATAAACAGCTTTGGATCCTATCCAATCACTTCATCAGTTTTAATTTGGCTGCCTAATCAGTAGCAAACAGGAGGGTTGTTTTTTGCTGGTTTGGTTGTTCGGTTTGTTTTTTTGTTTTTTTTTTTTTTTTTTTTGCTTTATTTTGTTTTTAACAGGGTCGGGGGTGTTAATACAGGCTTTGGCATGTTCCCCAGAATGGCACAAATAGCTCCCCATTTCTCATCATCTTTGTGTCAAAATCAGCTGTAACTTTCTGAAAGAGTTTATAAGAAGGGGATGAGATGCCAAGCCGTGCCTTTGGGCTTTCATTGGTATCTAAGGAACCAGGCAGATATGCAGTCTGAACAGCAAGTCTGCTCTTATCTCGTGGTTTATAAAGGACATCCCTCAGATGCCTGAGAAAAGTGGAAGAGCTCATACAGAAGCAGATCTTGTTTATTCCCTATGTTTAGGGATTGATGCCTTCAAAATCATTTCCACAGCAATTATGTTAGTGCAGTTCCTTTTTCTTACTAGGCAAAGTGGCTTGGAAGGGTCCTGGGAGGCGCAGGGAGCACTGTGGGGTGCAGCTGTGCAGAGATGGGGCAGGACAGCCCCCCTTGGCACCCTCAGCCTTTTGCACCCTGCACAAGTCAGCCACGGACACAGCACTGTGCAGGCCAGAGGGCTCCAGATGACTCCAGGCTGAGGCTCTTCGAGATTAAGGCTCGCGACTACGGTTCCTGACCTCATTTTTGTGTACAATAACCTAAGCAAATGCTTGTTAAGGTTAAAACACTGCACCATTTACATTATCATCTATTAGTGCCATGTGTCAAGAGGTGAAGCATTCTCTGATTTATAAGCAGCCTCTGAAGGATTACAGAAAGCAACCCCATTTTGGACATCAAATCTAGGGCAAGCAATGCCATCTGTAATAACAAAGCTTACCTAAAGAGCTTAGCATGGTTTGAGTAGTAAACCATGGCTGTGTGTCTATGAACTTTGTCAGTCTCCTGGCTGCATTCATTTCAGTGTGTAACTGTGCCTGTCCACTACATTTACACTGGGAAACTGCAAGAGGTACTAGGAGCTCTTGTATCTGTTTTTCTTGTTTTTTTGTTTTTTTTTTTTTTCTGTGAAAAAGTAAAAGGTGGTTTGTGTGTTGTTTTTTTTTTTTTTTTTTTTTTTTTTTTTTTTTTTTTTTTTTTTTTTTTTCCTATTTCATAGCAGCACTTGCTATGCAAGCTAGGAGCAGGCTTGGGAAAGCTGTGCTGGGCTGTGTGAGTACCATTGGAGTGTTTACAGAGCAGGTTGACTGGGAAGAGGACACTGGCATTGCTACTGTATCTTCTTGAGTTCACATCATAACCCAGTTGACATGCCACCTTTTTCCCTCGTTGGGTTAAACCCTCCCAGCTCTGTGTTTCATTCTTACTAAGAATCTCAACCAGAGCTGCTCAATTAAAACTTCTTGGCTCAGCCTTAATTCCTTGCACACATCCATAGGTGTTGGGGATTTAAACAGACTTTTAAATCACCATGAAATTCAGAGAATTAGGCTGGGCTGGAGGGAAGGGCAGGGCATTGGATATGTGGCATTTTGGGATCAGTTTTCTGTGCAAGAGACCTTGGGTGAGGTGTGCAATCCATCTGCTGTGTTGGATTTTTTATAGCTTGCAAAAGGGCAATAACTCCTTGTTGCCTTTGACTGGCGATGAAGAGAGAATAAAACCCATTAATGAAGAAAAGACATTTAGGCCCAGTGGTGGATCTGGTACAGCTCCACCTCCACTAACAGCACTCACTGGGCTTTTTATCTGCAATGTTCGAAGAGTTTTCAAAAATGATCTGGCAGTGTGTGTGGAAGGGGAAGTTTGGCCGTTATTTATTTATATTATGCTGCTTCTTTTTAAATGAACCCTGTGGAGGGACTACTGGTCTTGGGATTCTCCTGGCTTTGACTGAGCACCATCTATGGATTTGGTTCTCTTAAACTTAACAGGAGCTCTGAGCGCTCCTGTTCAAATTGATGGGAAATGAACTTCAGGAGTCCTGAAAGATGAAGACCATCCCATCTGTTTGTCTGCTGCTTTAATGGAGAGATGAGAAAGGTTTCATGCTGTAACCCGGCAGGGAATTCAAACATCTGAGAAGAAATTTCAGGAGAAGGCTCAGTGTCTTGCAGATCAAAGGCTTCATTTAGGGAATCCTCTATTCTCTAGCCAAAGGGGAGCTCTATTATGTTTAGAGAGGCAGTGTACAGACCAGAATTCTTCTGCTGATGAAACCTAGAGTTTGTGCTGTCCAGTGGCTTACTTTGTAGAAAAAACTACCTGCTGGTCCTGGAGGTTTGAGCTAACAGATGGATCTTGCTTTCTCACAAGCTGATATGCTGGGCTCTGATCTGCCTCCTGGGATATCACCAAAGAAGCATTTCCACTGTCACCATTTTAAAGAAGCAGGAGTTATCTGACAGTGAAGACTGAGTCCTTTTGGTCTGTCACCCCTGGGTTCCTTTGGGTGTTCCACCTTCAGGATTCAGCCCTGGAAGAACAGCTGCAGAAATGTTCACATCTTCATCCCTTTCCTATGATTTCTTCCATGAGGAAAGACTGATGGAGAAGGAAGGGAATGTGAGAGACTGTATGCATGTTAGTCTTAATATGTTGAAAGGGGGGACTGTGAGAGCTTTTTCTGGGTTATGGAAATGTGATGAATGAGGTTTCTTGAAGGAAACAATTGCTTCAGTCCTCTCAGTGAGCTGCGTGACTGGTTCCTCTGTTTCTGCAGTTTGTTTTTTTTCAGATACTGCTACATTTATCATGACTTTCCTTTATAAGGAAGTTTTTTCGTATTTTCCCTTTTCACCCTCCCTTTCTCTTTTTCCCTTTCACTTTTCCTGATTCATACTGTATAGAAGCCATTGCTCAAAAAAGAATTACCAGGGTGGTAAGAAGTCTGCCTATGGCTAAAGCCTGATGGCCCGTCCCCATACCTACAGAAGCCCTCTGGCATTATATAGAATTTTGTCAGATCAGATACTAGTTTCCCTGAAAAAAGCATTTTGTTTCTTTAATTTCTCTATTCCTTGTCTATGATGTAGTGTTAGCAGCATGTGCTCCTTCTCAGGAGCACAGTGAGGAAAAATCCATCTGGTTTGTGAATGCTCAGACATTGCTCTAATGGAAGCCATGTAAATAACTAGATAAATTATTTCACTGAGTTTGTCTGTCAAGCATAATAGGTAGCAGGGTCAGAGTCTCTTCACAGTGATTCATTTCTTACTGCCTGAGTGGGATTTGTGCTCACAAGCCATTGTACAGAAGTGTCCTCCCATTTTTGCTGTCTCTGTCTTTTCCCTGCCTACACTTTTAGCTCTTTCATCTCTTGCTGGTGAGCTCCAGGGAACAGAGACTACCACGGCCAATGTCTGCACTGTACTCGATACAAAGAGTTCAGGCAAAGGGTAGGTTTTGTGGTGCTGCCATAACTAAAGGATAAATTATTACAAACTAATCTAGAATTTGTTGAATTTGTAATAATTTTTGCCTTTTTACTTTCATGAGATTGTTGTGGGGATTGGTAAGACATATGGGTGAAAACAACGAGAATAACGTTTCAGCTGTGGGTTTCTTGAGCAGATTTGTTCATTCTGAGCTTTGCTTTTGGTGTTTCAAAGAGGGGGCTTATGGCTCGCAGCCAGTGGGCAGGCTCTCTGCCCTGCCATGCCTGCTGTGAGACTGGGGGAAAATTGTGTAGGCTACACTCACCCATCTTCATCTGGCTGCAGCTCCTGCACTGACTTGAGCAGTTCAAATAATTCTTGACTAACCTGAGTGCATCTGTGGTTAAACTGGCAGAATGGAAGGTGCAATGAGCTCCAGGAGTGGATGATGAGGCAGGGTGATGGATAGTAGGGACAGGAGTGTTCCCAAAGAGAGCATTGCTATGAGGAGTAAGATATGTGTTCACAGCCTACATTTCTCACTGGTGCAAATCTCCCACATGGAAACTGGGAGGAGAGTGATTCCTTGTATCTTCTGTGAGGATGAAGCATTTAGAATTACGAAAAGTTCAGACAGGGCTGCAAAATTTCTCAGTCAGATTGAATGTTAAAATATTTATTGTTTCCACAAACATTTTCTGCTACCCTATCTGTGGGCTAGGATTTTTTTGCAGAAAGCAAATAATTGCAGCTGAAGCTAGCTTTGAAGCAATGTTCAGGTGAGCATTACAGACCATTTTTACATTGCTTTGTGGTTAAACTTAAATATTTTCATTACAATTGATTTCCAAATAATGTAAAAATTCTTCCCTATCTAGCAGAAGATGTAGTTAGAAATATCCACTAAAGACTTGTTTTCTGATGTTTCCACAGGTCACTTACAGTTTTCCCTGGAGCATGACTTTGAATATGACACTTCAGTAATGCAGGAGCTGTAAGTAAATAATATCATGTTTGCAGCCCTTGCTTAAGAGCTGTGTTTATTTACACTCTTTCCAGAGCTTTGCTAGTACTCATCTTTGCCAGAATTTGTCTGCCTCACAACAAGCTTGCAGGGAAGTCACTGAAAGAAGACATGGTTTCAATTTGATCATGCCATTTTAGATGCTTTGCTTTATCAGCTTCCTGTTCAAGCTAAGATCTCCAATAATGGTTGCCTAATCCACAGGAAGAAAGCCCAAGACATCTGTCAGTATTGCAGGAAATGTCACAAACAGACAAAATTAAAAATATCTCATTAGCATCTATGAGTAGAGAATAAAATGCAATGATACATTATCAAAAGCTGGTATGCCATTGGTTCCCAGGATCAGAACAAAGGCCAAGAACCTTCTTTTGCTTGTGATACTAATTTAAAAGACCTACCAGAAGCTGAACAAATGAATCCTAGAGACTGCTGACCTGGTCATGTGTTTGTTGGCCTTTGGTAAGTTGATATCAGAGTTCAGTATCTTAGGAGTCTTATCACAGAGGTAAGCTTTTGGGCAATTCCTGGTTGCAAATGCACAAAAAGGATACAGTTTCCTCCTCCTTCTGAACATTTTCCATCTTTTTCAAAGGTGAATTAGTAAGGTGCTAATTTTGGTATCTCTTTTCTGAATTCTGCATTGTTTTTCCTAATCAGTTCACTCAGATCTGCTCAATCTCCTTTAATTCAGTCAGCTACTCAACATCCAAACCTTTTGTAATAACGAGAGTGCTAATTTTTCCATTTATTTCAATTGTCTTTTGTCAGGTGTTATCATATAACTCAATCATCCGGCATTGGAATTTGTAATTTAATCAATAAAGGAGGCCATTTTTCTCAAGAAAATCAAGGAAGAAAGATCTTGAGGAAAATGCACAGTGAAAGGAAGGTGAAGAACAAAAAAGGGTGATAGGAACTGTGGTTGGCATTTAATAGCTGCACACCTTGGTGGCTATACTTGCCTGGCAAGTGGCAAGCAAAACAGCTACCTCTACTTTAAAATTAATGTGTGTAATGATTTTGCCTGCGCACTCATTATGCAAAATCTAGAGAGACAGTCAAGGATAATTCTTAAGTTGCTATGGCAAGAACCTTGCACCATCTCCAGGTGTTGGCAACCCTGTAGATGAGCAGTACCGTTCACACAAGGAGTTTCATATCAAGGGAGACACCAAGAAAGAAACTTGGCTGTGTGAGCTCCTCCAGCCTTTCTGCTCACGTGGCTTTTTATTGTGTTACTGTTGCTTCAGATAAGGGCAGAGGGGGGATGATGTGCAGCCTCTCTTGATGTGATCACTGAGGGGCCCAAGGCTGTGCAGCACAGGGATGTCCCTGCCCACAGTAAAAGTGGCTGTGGCCTGTGAACCTGCTCTGTCCCTGCCTCTGGCTTTGCTTGCAGGGCTCCTGCTGCCCCAAAGGTGGGGGTGTTACTGTGCTCTGCTGGCAGCATGAGGGGATGGCTGTTCATTGGTAGCAGTGAGAGAGAGCTGTTCTGGTCTCCTGCCTGGAAGAGCATCTCTGCTAGTTCTGATGGAGGTGTGAATTTTGTGCCAGGGGTGAAATTTGTTTTGCATTCAGCCCCTGGAAGACAACATGCATTTTGTACACTGCCAAGCAGCTTTCAGCAAGGCCTGGTTGGGAGATTGAATGCCCCACTGGAGAAGCACTTCTGCTGGGCTGCAGCTGGGACTCTTTCCTTGGCCCCTTGACTTCACAGTGAGATTGCCTGGGCAGGTCTCAAACATCAGGCCTCTGTAGAGTCAGCAATGGTTTTGCTGATAAATTGCTTATTATAAGTATTATGGTCTCAACTTGGCAAAGTCTGCAAAACACAAGATGAAAGATATCAAAACTGTTCATTCAGAAAATGTTAATATTTAAAATTACAGTAAATCGTTCGGTGTTTAAGGCATGTCACTGCTCCTTTGCTTATGTCTCTCCCAAGGCCTGGTTGCTAGTGCTATAGACACATTTTCTACAAGTCAAACATGGAGCCAGCAATTGAAACACCAATCTTGTGGAATTTTTAGAACATGTCTTTTAGTTGAAGCAGGCCCATTAGTAAAAAAACTTGATAATACAACATTCTGGAGAATTTTTAATACATGGTGTGTGGCATTTGTCTTGAAGATTTTAGTACTCCCCTTAAGTGCTACTCCAGATTGAATAAACAGGTATTTAGAGAGTCTTCAGGTGCTTCTTTTCAACCTGCATTGACAAACTTTTCCTGTGGTAAGCACAAGAGAATCAAGTGTAGAGCTCTAGAGTAAATTATCCTACTTCCCCCCCACCTTCCATCCCAAACAACACTAAGCACTCTACAGTAAAAGCTGTCTTTTAATAGGGATAAGATCTTACTTCAGGGTTTATTAAGTAATGAACATAATAGATTAAAAAAAATACCTGGACAAGGACTGCATTGGAAGGGGCTGCCCACAGAGGTGGTGTTGTCACCATCCCTGAAGGTATTCAAGGAGTGACTGGATGTGGCCCTCAGTGCCATAGTCTGGTTGACAAGTTGGAGGTCAGTCAAAGGTTGGACTCGATGATCTCAGAGGTCTTTTTCAACCTAAATGATTCTGTGATTCTGTGGGAGTCTGTGAAATGAAATGGAGATGAAATTGAAATGGCCTGATCCTATATTCTCAGTCACTCTTGAATTCAAGTCCTGCTCCTGTTTTGCACAGCTGTACCAGAAAGTTTTGGACAAGGAACGTGTGGAGTGTGCCAATCAGACTGCTACAAAATCCACAGAACTGCAACTGGATGACAAATCACTCCCTCTGCCCTTGAAAAATATCATAGAGCTTTTTCTTATATGAGCAATATTGTAAATATTGTTCATCTTTTTTTCATAAACCTGTATTTGAGTCTATTCTCCAACCTTTCAACAGTGCCAAAGGATTACCAAACATGCACCATATGATTGTTTATGATCCCTGGTCCCTTCTTGTGCACTCCAAATAATGTCATCAAAGCCAGTGCTGTTCTGTCTGTTGTGTTTGGCCAAATATGAGAGCAGAGTTTCTCCCACAGAGTAGCTTAATGTGCTGTATTTGAAGATTGACTTTTGGAGCAATGACTCTTTGACTGGCCAAAGCAATCCGTGCTTTGCCCAGTCAGGCAGCCTAGGGAGCCCAGCTCTAAGAAGTTTTCTGATGAGAACTGTGGCTGAAGACATTTCTTGTGGTTGGTTTAGCACTCAAGAGCTCAGAGATTTGTGGAACTGGAGCATCTTCAAAAGTAAGCAATGGCACATGCAGATTGCTGTTCTGTCCTTCCCACAGTAATGACTTCCTCTTTTCACCTAAAAAAATAGGAAATTTTGAATTATACTTTAGTGCTGCTTAATAGTGGTATTTTACACAAAATCATGCCAGTGTCATGCATGTCCAAAAATATTTACATATATGTTCATTAGTTTTTCTCCAATTGCTTTTGAGCTGCTAAAACATTTTGAAACACTTGGGTTGTGTTTTTTTTTGTCCAGCTCCCAGCATCAAATCACCCATTTTAGTGATTCAATGCAGATCAGGGATTTTGGGGGAAAGAAAAGAAACATTGCAACCACTTTTAGCTCATCTCCTAAAGGATGTTGGGTTTTGCTCCCACTGATTTTGAATTCAACAGGCAGCAGAAGGACTGGATGTCATTTAGCTATTAGAGATTTTTGTTTTCCTGATCATTGTGAAGTAGCATCATTAACACAAGTAAATTACCATGCTTCACTGTGCTGTGTCCATGGTACATTAGAGGCCATTTTCCATTGGTAAAGCTGAGTCTATTCTTCTGTAAAATCAGGGGCCCATTGGCAGTTCTTTGGCAAGTGAGACACAGGGACTATTTAATGGGAGGAAGAGTGGTCTAATAAAGGGGAAAAAGTCGAACATGGCAAGTGCAAGGAAAGATAGCAGAATGTTGGTTTATAAATCACTGCATAATTGGGCCAAAAATATTCATCCATTTTCACAGGGCCAGGAAGAAAGAGGACGGCAGTTTTGGGGTAAATGAGTTACGTGACTTGTCCAAAATGCATTTTAGAGAAGTCAAGCACTCTATCCATTTCTCTTCCCAATAAGAGTAGTGTGATTTCAGGCTAATGGAAAATGGTTTGTATTGCTGAATTTTCTTTTTTGAAATGGTGTATTGGCAATTGGTGAAGAACTTGGACTTATGCTTGAATATGTCTGGATTTTACAAATATGTTTTCAGTTTAATAAGATGAAACCAATTAACCAGAAAAGTCATTGCCAATGGATTTTATAAGTACATAAAAATATATTGCTTTTTCTTGAAGCATTTCATCACCCTTTTGAATGTTCCTTTTTCTTTCCTTTGCTACCACAAAGCACTGTGATAATTTGTTCCCTCATGCCTTTTCCTGAAAACACTGATCTCTGTCCCTGACTGTATATGTGTGTGTGTGGGGATATTAGGTATGTGCATATGCACCTATTTATTTCTGACTCAGTGTTTATTTCTTTCTCCTGTGTTGTTCAGTGTGCTTAACTTGTGGCCTGAGGAAAAACAGAGCACACAAACTATAAAAAAGTTGTTCTGAAAAGGTTGCTTAAAGTGGCACAGGACTCAAGGGCTAATGAGCAATCTCTCAAAGTCAGGTGTTAATGCGACTGCTGAAATGTTTGGCACAGCAGAGACACTGAAGAAAGCAGTAGCACCTGATTGTTTCCCCTCTGGGATCTCTGGGAGATGTCTCCTGGAAACTCTTCTGAGGTCCCTCATTATGTCAGCTGTGCCTTGCAAGTGAGGGTGGGTACAGAGACCCGCTAGCCTGCAGTAGCACAGAGGTCTGTGGAAATGAGTTCTGGTCTCTGCCTGCCTGTCTCTGAACAGGAATGCTCATTTAATCACCTATAGCAATATTTTACTTAGAGGAAATTTTAACATGAGGCCCCGCCAGCCTCCTCTACCCCTAAATTCCCATCAGCTCTGCCTGCAAAGAGGGCTGGGCAACACACAAGACATGGTGCATACTGAGGAATTGTAGGATTTCTATTTCCATTACCTCAGCCATCCCCATTCCCTTGTAGCCTTGCCTTTTGCTTCAAATGCAAAGGATATTAACTTCTATGAGCATGTGGGGCGGTAACCCAGGCAGGCACTGCCTTGGGATGACATGATTTTCCCTGCTCTGATCAACTCTGTAAACTGAAGCATAAAGAGCTTGCTTTGATCCCTAATAACTTTGCTAGTTTGTTTTAGTTACCAGTTGATACAGAAATGACTTAAATGTGGTACTTTGGGGTAAAATATAGAATGTTTGTCCAAGTACGTGGCCATGACACACAAAATTAGCTGTTGCAAACAGACATCTCTGTTCACATCAACTTTGCCCAATTTGTCAAGAAAACATCTGTATCATCTAAAAGAAAAACAAACACTGAATTTGGGTAACAGGAAAGGCTTTAATTCTTTTCTTCTGCAAACTGTGGGAGTGCCCTGCAGGACAGTGCCCTTTTTGCATCACTGCTTTCATTTAGCAGTGGTTCTCACATTTTAAAAGGAAGTTTAGATATTTTACTAGCAGCCTGACATCATTACTAAGTCTCTGCATGTTTACCATAGAAGTGATGATCTAGTTAAAGGAAATTATTACATGAGAACTTTAAAGGAGATACCCTTTCAATGGGGTGTGAGCTGAGACACAAACCTAACAGTTGCCTAAATCCTTCTGGGTTTGTGAAACTGTCCCATGAGCCACACCAAGGTGTGAGTGATGCTGCCCTTCGAACAGCCAGGACAGCCCAACACCTCCTTCCAGTAGCTGTGGTGTGAGCAGCATGTGCTGTTTTACATCCAAGCTCATCCACTGCTTATTTAATTCTCACTTTTTTTTTGGCCTGTGTTGAATTCCTGGCCTGTCCTTCATATTAAAATGACTTTGTTCCTCCAGGGAAAGCTCCCCCGCTTCAAACAAATGGTACCAACACCAAATAGCTGCTTTGTGGTATCCAGTTTTGTCCTGCATTTGTTTTAAAGCTTCCCAGGAACCCTTGGCTACTTCGCACAAACTGTTAACTTGAGGGTAATAATTTTGTCTGGGTTTTGTCACAGAAATTCAATTAAGGAGGATTATGAACACAGTTGTAGGCCTGTTTCATTTACAGTTGCAAATGAAACCCAGGCCACACACTGATCGTTTATATAGGAGAGGAGATGCTGGGTAGTTTCGACTGGCTGAATTACCTGCATGTTGCTTTGTGTGGCTTCACCGATTGCAGAAGGGAGGGGAGTGAGACTTGCAAAAATTAATAAAAAGTGATATAAAGGTGGGAAAGAAGGGAAAAACTACCCCCACTGCTTTTCCCTAGGAGGCACACATCCCTTCTACACATAATAAACTCCACAGGGAATTTCTTCCTCCTTAGAAAACATATCCCAAAGGGCAGCAGTGAGTACTCATTTATTTATTTATTTATTGTAAACAAAGAGCAATATTCTGTTTTCATGGCCTTGATTTGGCTCCAAGTCCCTGAGCCACTGGGGACAAGGCGTAAGGTTTCACTTTTTCAGTTCTTATTTCTGGGTCATAGAAGCCAACATTTTATTCAGTTTTTCTCTTTTCAAGTTTTTCTGCAAGCAGCTGAATTCCCCAGGTAGGAAAGGGGAGAGGAGGGGGAAGGGAAGACAGGACATTTCCCATATTGGAGCAAAATGATAGCTGCTGCAGAGACTGGCTCCAGGTGGAAGCAGCATGTTTGGAGACAATGAAACAAGAAGGGAATTTGTTTAGTTGGAAGATGCCTTTTTAAGTTATGAAAGGCAAAACAAAGGCAAAACTTGTTTTGATGTCCTTTGATGAAATGTCTGTGTTTGTAGAGGAGCAATATCTCTCTGCTTTGCTTTGCAACCAACTTGGGAAATACTTTGCAGCACTCAGGAGATACGTGAAGGGCATGGTGCTTGGGTCCCCCTTTCCTCCTTATCTAGGCTTTGTCCCACGGCTTTGGGCTCTGTCCTCTAACCTTTTGCCTGGGAAATCCCCCACTAATTTCCCCAGGGTGTTGCCTGCCTGAAGACATGAAGGATAAGGCTTAGCTCCCATATACTGATTTTTATTCATAAGGAGTTATCACCATTTTGCAGATGGGGAAGAGAGAGGTGCTCAAAGGTGGGATCAGCCCCGAGTCAAGACTAGGCACAGTCCCAGTTCCCTGGATGAAGTGAGTGCTGCAGTGTCTGCTGAAGGACCTACCCAATGCATCACCTTTGATTAAAGCTCTCCCCAAGTATACTCCATTTAACAACTCGTTTGCCTCTTGTTTCTTATTTTCTTCCTGATCCTTCAATTCTAGGAAGGGTTATACTGTCCTTACTGTGGTTTCAACTACATGCCTAAGAGGCTTACTGGATTCTTCACCAGATGAGGGGAAATAAGCTCTTTAGTTTCTAGCTTTAGATCAGACACTGTTTCTGTACCTCTCTCTATACAGACTTGACACTGTTGAACACTGAAAGAGAAGCAGGCAGCTTATTAACTCTCAAAAACTACAGCAAAATTCACTGTAAACTGATGCAGTGAAGTGTGAACCATATCTACTTTTGCCCTCACATCCAGGACAATTCATCCCTTGGTAAGGGGCTGTTGGAGTATTTTATATTTCTCAGTGGTTTTGTGGTAGAGTTGTCTGGTGTCAAACCAAACTTCTTGTTGAGGTAAAACCTGGATGAAAAGAATGAAAGGTCTTATAGAAAGGATGATCTGTGAGTCTCTTGCATTTTGGGCACATTTTCTAGAGGAATTAGGACAACTGAAATCGGCATTCTCAGCAGCTTTCAGTCCAGGTGAACATGGCTTTATGGAGAGTATCATAACTAAATGTATTTGAGTGTGAATAACATTGCAGAAGTCAGTGGATTCCTGCTGACACAAAAATAATGGGGGAGAAAAAGGGGAGGATCAGTATTGTGCATAACTATCAGATTGTTTTGTTACAACTGATTGGGACAGTCTGTCATAATCCAGTTTTATTGAGTAGTGGAGGAAGGAGATGAGCATCTCCAGAGGGTGACACCAGAAGAGCCTTCCCATGGGTGACAAGAGCTGACCTTTGGGCCTGCTGATCTCTGCTGACATGCTAAGGCCTTGCAGTCTAAGCTTAGCTCAGGTGAATAAAGTAGGGTGAGATGAATCTCTGCCTACATTTCACTCACATATTTTATATTTGGTAGAGCATATAAAAATAGTCCTTTATAGCATCTTTCAATCTGTAGATAGTAGAGTTAGATCCTTAGCCAGCATAAATGAGATAAACTTCAGTACTAAAGAGCTGACTTTGATGGAGTAACTTCTGCTTTGCTCCAGTTCAAGCAGTTTCAGTCTCCAGAGTTTTCTGGGGTTATTTCAGCAGTACCTCTAAGCTTTATACCTAAACTTCTGCAAAAGGACAGAAGGAGGCTGCATGGTATGTAAAGTACACATGATTTCAGGTGATACCTTATGATTTAGATAAAGCATTTTAGATTCATGACATTTGGCAGCATTGCTCTCACAGAGTGTAGCAGAGAAATAATCCTTTCAAATCAACTCTGTTGGAGAGTGAAACATTTTTCACAAGCCTAGTTTAAAAATCATATCTGAGCCTTTCTCTCCTGCTAACTGGTTCAGCACAAACAAACAGTGCACACAGGATGTAGCTGCTTCAGCAGTTTCTCTGGAACTTGCTGTATATTTAAAATTATTTTCTAGCTTTTAGGGGGGTGTTTTTTGAGCAAGTGTTTTTGGGGATTTTTTGGTGTTTTTTTTTGTTTTGTGTTTTTTTTTTGGTTTTTTTTTGGTTTTTTGGTTTTTTTTTTTTTTTTTACATAGGAGGTAAAATGTGTAGTTGAATCACGAAGCTAGATAAAGTATTGTGAGCCTATGTTGGACTGAAGTCCTTTTAATCCAAATAATGACTTTATCTGCTTATTATGGAAGAATTGAAAGAACTGTGGGAAAGTAAGACTGAAACACACTCAGGAGCCTATATTTCAGCATTGTGGGGGAGGCTGACCATTAATATGGGAATTAATAACCCTCCAAAGCCACCTCATCTGAGCGGCAGCACTAATAACTGGCAGTGAAGAATGCACAGACTAATTCTGTTTCAGAGAAGCTATAATTAAATGTTTGTTACAGCTTTATGTGCATACACTCTCCACAGGAACTGTTTTCATTCCCTTTAGGCAAACTCAGAAGAGGCTGAACATTTAACAGCCTTGAACTACCCAGTCTGTGTGCCATATGTACACAGCACTGAGCCATGCCTGTGTTGTCAATCTTTTGAGTCTTCCTGAAAGGTGGAATCTGGCAGGTTGCTAGCAATCCATGTCCTTAGAGGCACTGGAGCAAAATGCTGATGTTGATCAGAAAGCAAAGCTCTGAAATTGTGAGCAAACAGAGAAGATCCATCATGCATTTTTCACAGATGATAAAAGGCTGACAGTGGCAGTCTGCTTATCAAATAACTAGATTTATTAAAATAGCCTGTGCTCTCATTAAATAGTTTGCTTTTCATGTTTTTGTTTTATTTCATCTTACTGAAGGTGTCTGGAATTTTTCTAAACCTACAATTGCTGCCGTGGCAAACTGGCTAATTTAGACCATTTGTTCTGTTAATGCTTAAAAGAAGCATGGCCTGCAGTGTTCTCTTCTCACTGACATTGCAGGACCTCAGAGCAAAGCCAGTCCCTGTCATGAAATCTGAGATTCCTGGAAAATAAATCAGAAAAAGTAATGCAATAATTATAAGTTTGTTCCTTGCAAGATGATAGTGCTAGTGATAGTGCTACACATTTCATTTAGCATAAGCCTAGTGCTGTCAGTTATACTCAAAAAATGGGGTAGAATTGATCATTTTTAATCAGTAGAGAGAAATGAAATGCAGAAACAAAAATGTTGCTAGCATGATATGACATCCCTGTGCTGAAAGGACTGTTCCTTTCCTAGCTCAGTGAGGTATCACATTGTGTGTTTTTGTTCCTGGGGGAACGAGTTTCTGTTTTCCTCCTTTTCTGAAAACATTTGTAAGATGGGAAGTGGAATATTAATAATTGAAAATGCAAGTTGCAGGAATGCCATTTGCATAAGGATGTTTCTTGACCCATTGATGATATTCACTGTTGGAGAAAATATCTACAGAAGAACTGTAGGAGCCTGATGGATCTAAAAGGCTACCTGGCAATAAATTTATTTCTCAGATGAATCCTAATGTGGTTCCCAAGACTGGAATTCTCTATTTGTAGCCGGCCCTTTTTCCTGGAAGATAAGATGCACTACCAAGAGATCAACATCCCCCAATACTGGATGTTGTGCCAGTAAGCAAATATTTAACATGGAATAAAGGTGGGTTTTTGTTTTTTTTAAAAAAAAAGGACATGGAGACAAGTCCTTCCTCCTGTAGGATTTGCTTGTTGAAGTTTAACAGTCTCAGTGACCTTCACTGAGACAATCCTTCTCCAAAAGCATTTTAACATTGAACCACATGGAACTCAGCAGCTGGGGTTAAGACTGATTGGACTCTGCTGATATTTTAACCTGTCACTTCAGGAATTATGGTTTTCTGTTTGGACCTTTTGGGGTGTTGTTTGTTAAGGCAGATGCTTATGCAGCAGAGCCATCCTTCCATTGCTGTTTTGAATGCCAGTGGTACCGAAACATTGCTCATAAAGTGCGCACGCTGTTGCGATTCGTGACTTTAACTCTTAGCATATTTATAGGCCTCATTTACATTTTTTGTGGTCTCATTAATGGAGCAGCAATAATAAATTGAAATGTTAATGGGGGAATCATTTCACCAACAGCAGAAGGTATTAATGAACTTGATACAATAGTTGAAAGGAAAATAGCTTTTTAGTAGTGTAATTTTTTTAACCGTGGCCCCTAGTTCTCTCCTTCCAAACTTGTGGAACTGGGACAGTTTCAAAATTATGGAAATTATTTCATGCCGACTATCAGGTTCCTGGATATGTTGCATGGGAGATGCACTGTTTGCAGAAATTCCAGTGGGAGCAACCGTTCTGTAAGTGAAGCATGAGCAGACTTTGCTGTAGTCATGGTGGTAGAATTAAAAACCCAGAAAGCACCTTTTGTCTCTGTGAGCTAATGAACTTCATTAATGGAGAGTGAAAAAATGGTCCTCCTTGTCTGATGGGGGCATTTCACATCCTGTTGTGAAATACCTGTTAAGATGTGGTCTCATAGGGCACTTCAATTCCCCAAAAGCTAAGGGAATTGTACCTTAGGGTCCCTTGGGAGCACTGTATGTCACTTTTCCCACTGGTAAAGTTGAGGGCTTTGAGCTGGAGGCAACAGTTGGATTTTAAGGATTGGTCAGCTAGTATCTCTGGAGGGTTAATATCTCCTGAGGGAGAGAATTTACTCAGTGGGGCAATCCTCAGCTGGAAATAAACAGTACCAGACACCGTCCAGGACCTTCCCCAGTGCCACGTTGTTGAAGACCTCTCTGCTGAAATTAGTTACAGCTGTAAAGACATTTCTATATGCGTGCTTAGAAGTTGAAGGTTAAAATTTGTAATACATTTGAAGTAAATTTGCATTCTGGCCCCTGGTACAGAGCATCTGTTTGAGTCTTTTGCTGCTTAATTCTAGAAAGTTTGTTCCCAGTGAGTTTTCATCTCTCTGAGTACATTCATTAATCCCTTTTGGACTTTGCTTACCCACAAATGTAGAAGCAGCTTTGAAGTGGATTGGCAAATTTTCACCACCCTTCTTTCTTTCCTTGTGTTAAATAGTAAGTTTAAAGGTACTAGAGTAGGTCAAGAATTGCATGTTTAAACTGTTTGTTTCCTTCAAGAAAAGAAATTGGCATTTAAATGTGCCATTCAAGGTAATCATCTCATCATCAGGAGTTTACTGACCTAGAAACTTAATCTAGTCCTTTGAGTTCAAGTAGTTTTTTTGTTTTTTTTTTTAAAAAAAAAAGAAAAAAAATATTATTTTCAAATGAGGCATGTGATTGCTCTAATTCTCTCTTTTTGTAGATACCGTTAATTTGAAAATTACTTCTGTGAGATGCTGTTATCTTGCTTCTGTTCAGGCAAACTGTGAGCTCTAACCCCCTGAACTAAGCAGAGGGTGACCAAGTACATATGAAAATGGACAGAGAAATGCCAATGCAGACCCATTTGAAACAGGAAGAAAGGAAGGGAAAAGAAAAGAAAATAAAAGAATGAAGGGAAGGTTATCTGTCTAGCCTTATTGGAAAATGATCAGAAAAGTGACTGAAAGCGTTATATTGCATTTTTTCCTGCTTAGGGTTTGATAAAAAAACTCAGTAAAATAAGTGGGAAATTTTCCATGATGTTCTTGATTTTGGGCTGGGAGGCCTGATCAACACTTAATCTTTCTCTGTCTCCCTGCAACAAATTGCTAAGTGCCTCAAGCAAATAAAAATATTGTCAACAACCAGCACCATCAATACTACTTGGCACTGGCAAACTAAACTCATCTGTTGTTGGCAAAAGGACTCCTCAACATGTGGAGAGGAAAGCACTTGCTTTGACTGTGGATATGGATATAACCCAGTCATGTGGCATGGGTTATGTTCAATAAAGAGTCATTTAGATAGACAAGTGACCTTGAAATGCTTTTAACAGTTTTCTTTTAAACTTCCTACTCTTTAGCTTTAGTTTAGTTGTATTTAATTTTTCTCCCAGTTTTTTAATGTTTTGCAGATTTGGTTTGGGGGTGGAGGTGGAGCACAGCTGGTGGAGTGGAGGAGTGGGGAGGGAGATCTTTTTAAAGCAGCTAAACTTGTAGCCAGAGAAGATACTGCATTTATAATGTTCCCATTCTTCTCAATACTTAACAAGAAAAATGATTGTGTGTGTGTGACGTGAATATTCAACACAGAGCTTTGGTAGCTGACCGCTCTCTTTTCACAGTCATCCAACCGCACACACATTCCTAAGGGATTACCTCACTGCCAGCGCTCCTCAAAGTGTGGGATACGCCGGAGCCGACCAACTGCAAAGCTCCTTTCTGCCTGCTGCGGTGCTGGTTTTAGGCAATGACCTTTAAAACCACAAATCTAACCCTATGTCTACCCCCCAAAAGATTTTTCATTTGTTAGCTAAATGGGAGAGATGCTGGGTGTAGAAATAAGGTAAAGTCTGTAGGTTACATGTAGAGATTCCTTTCCAAGCTTTCCACTCCCCTTTGGCTTCAAACACTCAATAACTTTCCAGCCAGAGAATGTTTGTCCCTTCCTTCTCCCTCTCTTTTTTTTGTGTTCTTCCCTTGTTTTGCATATTCTGACAGCACTGTTTACTTCAGCCTGCAGCTCCCACTGCTTTGTGTGCTTTCTCTGTCTCACAATTGCATAAATAAATCACTAAAGAAAATTTGCATTTGATGGGAATTTTTAGCTGATATTAAGTTTTATGGGTGGAATATAATATATGTGAGTTGGCTTAATTAAACCGAATTGTCATTTGTGACACGGAGGTCTTTATCTGTACAAGATTATTTTTGCCTTTCATATTTTTTGCTATTAAACATGCCAGTGGATTTGAAAACCCAAGGATGACAGGTCTCAGGAAATATCATCTCTCTTACTGCAAAATATCTGCTATATGCCAAGTGAAGCAAATCAGCATCCTCAAGGAGCCGAACAGTTAATTTATGCCATGAATTTCTAAATGCCAGGGATGGAATCTGAGGCCCACATATGTTGTAGCACCCTCTAGTCGCCCTGTTGGTGACTTGCCTCACGCTAGAGGACAGATGGAGTCCAGCAAAATGGTTTAGATCAAGGGAAATTTGACTAAAAGCTTGTCCAGGGTTTCTGTCCCCTGATATCCTAGAGAGGTGGAAAGTGGCTTCCTTGCCCCTGCAAGCAGAGGTGTGTGCCCCGGAGCGCTGCTGGCTTTGGCTGTGGTGAGTGCAGGGTTTCTGGCGGGTGGGCACGGCCCTCGCTGCCACTGCTGAGGCTGCGGGCACGCGCTGCCCCTTCTGCCGCAGGGCTGGGGTGTTAGCACTGCAGAGCAGTGGGGAGCACACGGGAAATTCATCTCATTGCCTGCTGCAGCTTTGTCTCAGAGGCCCGAGGAACCAGCCTCCCAGTTCCCATTTTCACCTTGTTCTTAAATCTGAATTATCTGAAGGGGAGGGTGGAAATGCCATTTTATCCTGGAAATGCCATTTACACACACCCAATTAGAGCATGTTTAATCCATCCCTCTGCCCAGGAACTTGGTCTGTGATATTTATCCTTCCATAAGAATCAGGAAGGGCGTGAGCCTTTTGCAGGATCCCCAGATCTGGCTTCACAAAGCACAGGTTCTTGGGAGGGCTCCACACGAGTTCTGTCCTTTTGACTGTTTTTTGGAACAGGGCTGGCAAAATGTAGCTTGAGATTGTCACACTGATTAATACTAATAATATTGGTGTAGCTCCCCAATGTGCATGAGGGACTGATCAAAGTTCTAGTTCCAACTTATTTATTTTTCAGGCTAAATATTCCCACACTTGCACAACTTTTGCTGTCATTTTCCATGCAAGTGGTCTGTGTGCCCCTGAGACTGATACTGCATCTGCTCCTCTGCAAAGACAAAGATAAACTTGTTCCTGGTGTGTTGTTCTTTCGCTTACTCTTCAGCATATGAACAAGCAATAAGAATGCATTTTAGATGTTAATGAAATTAATGAAAGCCAGATCTCGGAAACAGCTGAGATTGTTGACTGTCTCAGGCAGATTTTTACTTCATTTCAATTACAGATGAGCCAGAACCAAACCTCTGATTAGAATTGCTCCAGATTTTGGATCTACATCTCTCAGCTTTCAAGTTTTGACCAGTTTCCAGTGTTAAATTTTCTTCCTGTGTTATTTTTCCTTCTGGTTTTACTCCAGGTGTTTTAATGTTTTCATTTTGTCTTCATGAAAGACCAGGCTCATGAAGGACGTGAGGCATGCTGCTATAAGTCCCACTGGGGCTGCAGAGACATAATTTGGTTTCAGGACGTGCCTGTACACTCTGGGAGAGCTCGCACTAGACTTGGGGCTAAGAAGCATTTCTGTGCCATCTCAGCAGGCAGGTGGCTGCCCCTGCTGCCATCCTGGCAGCTCAGTAAGGCACAGTCCCTGGACAAATGTCTTTGTCACTGGCCTGAAATGGCCGTGACTCTTGGCAAGTCCCCAGCTACAGAATCTGGTTTTTTACCATGCCTTCACCCATAACTCCAGGCCACCCATCGATGGTGCCATGTTCTCAGTCTGCATATATATAAATTCAATTTTAAATTTATACTCTGATTTAAAAAAAAATAGCCTCCTGGAGACAGTGTATTAATAATGAACAAATTCCTTTTTATTCTCCTGGATATAAGGGGACCTAAAGCTTCTCCCTAGGGAGAGTGAATGGTCTGAACAATCTAGTTAGAAACCTCAGAGGCAGCAAGCACGCAGGAAAGAAAGGCTGGTTTATTACCTTTGCTCTTTCATTGCTGTACTCAAATCCCAGGAACACTGTTACTGTCACTGGGCTCAGGGATATTGTACAGTGCATTTTTAGGGGAGGTTGAGGAAAACACCTGATCATAATGGTTTAAAAAACATTGATAAAAGAGGAAGAGGAAAAAATAAATTACATTAAATGCTGCACTGCTTCATTTACACAATATAATAAAAAGCAAATTTTGTGATTCGAGTAATGATTGCAGGTTATTAAGCTGGGCTTTAAAGGCTTCATAAATGAAAGCCTTTTAATAAGTGATGAACATGGATGATAATGCTCTTGGAAACAGAGAGAATCTTTATTAAGCTTGGCACATTTGTTCCCTACCCACCCGCTTCCCTGTTACTCTGCTTGGTCCCTGGATCACTGTCACAAAAATGCGGCAGTGGGACAAAGGTTGAGTTGACATATTAGATGGGAAAGCTCCACTTTCCATGACTGCCAGGGCCTGGAGAACATGACATCTTGGGAAGAGGCTGCAACACCATGGATTTGCTCTGGTCAGAGGAGGGGTCACGGGGCAGCTGAACAAGGAGCCAAAATCATCCCCAGATGGTTTCAGTCTACGTGTGTAAGAGAGCTCTCCTCTGCCACTGTTGAAAGACTGAGCAGAGCACTCACCCAGACATGAAAGTTGTTGTCCCCAGGGCCCCGGTTGGGAATTTGGCAGCTGGTCATGGGCACAAGCATGGGGCTGAAGGTCAGAGCAGGGCTGGGCTTCGCTAGTGCCTGATTCCGAGCACAGCAATATCAGTGGGTGCTCTCACTCTGGCTTGAAGGATCCGGCCTCGACAGTGCCAGAGTGAGGAACCTTGGCAATCATTTCACTGCTTCTTTGTGTTTCCAAGGGTCTGTTCTGACTGCCATCAGACTGGGGCTTACTGACCCAGAGGGGAGGTGGCAGCGGGAGAGGCAGAGCCGAGGCAGGCAGCAGACAATAGAGCCTTCCTTCCCTTCACCGGTAATAAACCATGCTGGTGTAAGGGAAACCGTTCCTGCAGGTACTGCCTTTTGATTAGATATCTGAGAGTTATAAAAAACTTCCTGTCATGAGGGTGAGCGTATGAGACAGCCCTGCCCAACTGCAGTTTTGAATAACTTAATTTTACCTCCTCAACTTGCCTCCTCATAGAGTGGAATATTGTGCTCTATTTTGCCTAAATTATTAAAGACTGATGAGGTTTCCAACCTAGAAGTGACTGCATTTCAGTGATGGATGAGTTGATTCTTCCGTGGATATAGTAATCAAGGCATTTTTCAGCATCTTCTGCATGAAAGGCACAATATAAATGTGAAATATTATTTTGTGCCATGCAGCTGCTCAAATCTCAAATACACATTATGTCTCGGTAATATAGACAGTGTTTAAGACTGTTAAATTAAACTATTAAAGTCTATAGAAAAAACAGAGATGACAGAGTGCAAATTAAATCTGAATTATCGTTGAATTGCTGTGCCAGTAGTTTTCAAACACATTCATAGTGACCTGGAAGAGAGCAGGGGGAGTGGAATGACATTCACACCCCCTAATTGGAGTCATTATCCATTCTTTGTTATCATGCTGCCCACAACAAGGGCATGGCTGGGACACCAGTGACTTGTGGAGCACAAGGATGCCTGTGGACCACAAGGGATGTTTTGAATGTCCTTCCCTCTCCCTGATTTAAAGCCAGGACATGGCCAGGCAGTCACTTGTCAGACAGATAGTTTTTAAAGGCAATAAATGCCTGCAGGCTCTTTTCTGTGCATGGTGAGTGAGGCAGGGGCTTGGGAGAAGAGGGGAGTAGGGTGCATTGCTGGGTTATGCTCCTGAAAACTGTCAGTGTCCCAAGGATATGGTGGTCCTTCCTCTCCTCTTCCCTTCCAACAGCCCAGGCTCACTGAGGGCCTCAGTGGACTAGGAGTTTGTAATAAAATCTATGGGCCTTCCTGGAATATCAGATTGAAAATGAGTTTTTAAAGTTACCTAAATGATACGCCCGCCAAAACATGAGTGCACCTGATAGTATGTTCTCAGGTACTTTGTCTGGCTCATTTCTACCCAGCTGCAAGTGATGAAATTTTCAGAACCCCCTTTGGAAGTTTCTGTCTGCTCCATTCTCTACACACAGTGCATGTTCAAATTAAGATTTTGCCTTTGTTTTCCTCAAGTCATTACTCATGATGGTATCTCTGTGTACCTCAAAAAATCCTTTTCCATCCTTAATCTTTCCAAGCTTGCAGGCATGTGGATATCTGTTTATTTTGAGTAACCTGATGCCAATCCATCAGTTTGCTTCTTGGAGGACTTTATGACAGCTGAAAGTGATTAATTTTCAAAGCAGACACGGCCTTTAATCTGCAGAAAAGGAAACAAACTTCCCCCTCTCCTTTGCTGATTGAATCTGGAAATGAATGAATGATACCTGACTCAAATGTGCTCCTAAACTAGTTTTCATTAAATATAATCAGTCAGTGCTGATCATCAGAAGTGTCTTGAAGATTGGCCTATGTATGTATATGGTACTAAAATCAGAATGAGCTTAGTGATCGATATTCATTCAACATCTTAATCTGCTCAACAGTATTAAATGGATTACCCCAATGTCCTTGCAAACCAGGGAAATAATGTAACTCTTGAGCAGGAATATTAAAATAGAGAGGATAAATGTGGTGTCCAAAACATTGCCAAGCAGCTCCTGACTTGTATCTTTGTGCCCATCATCCAGCTGTTTGTTCCATAAGCCAATGCAGTCATAGCTGTGGAAAACTCCTAAGGATGGCCAAGAAAATCCAAGGCTCACAAAATTGAAGGAAACACCTCAGTGTGGTTCCCCTGTATGTGCTATTATACTCCCAGGTCTCTCAACTACTTGTCTCCAGTGGCTAAGCTGGGACTAAACCCAAGTGCACACACAATCTGAGTGTAGTTTATTTGTTGACTGGGTGTTTTATTAGTTATTGGGCTCTTCTTCAAATGGTGGGAACACTGATCTTTATCCTTAAGTCCATTCCTTGCTTTACTGTTAAAATGCATCTCCTGTTTCCAGTATGAGACTGAGCCTCTGTCCATGAGAAGTTGAACTCAGATATGCAAGTCATTGTACATACTGCTGCACTATAAAAATCATACTGATTTTATATAGATACACAGCTCAGTAATGGCTAAAGATCTGTGTTCCTCCCTGGACTCACCATAGGAGATCTCTTCAATTTCCCTGCTGCAAAATGAGAGGGTAACTAACAGTGTATTTAATTTAGTTATTTGAGGCCAAGGCTGCTACGGGACATTTCTCTGTGGCTGTGTCTTCTGGGGAGATTTGAATGAATGACCAAGAAGAATCTGAATCATCCAGTCATGCAAATTAAACCATTTCAATAATATGAGGGGTACTTTTCCTGATCCATAGTAATTGATGAGGCTCATTATATGTTAATATCACTCCTTTTTTTTTAATCTTACATGTAATTTGCTAGAGTGTTTCAATGTGAAGGTATAATTAAGATTCAGATGGCAATTTCATTCTAGACTGCTCTCTACAGTTGCTTTAATAAAAATTAGAGCTTTAGATGCTATTTTCTCTAGAGGCAGAAAAAATATTCTTTTTGATACTTCAGATATAAATCCATTCAGCCACAGCTGAATTTTCTAATTGTGGAAAAATGCAAAGTACCACCACTTCCAGGCAAGGACTGCTTCTCTTCCCCCCGTGCATGGTTCAGTGCCCCTGCTGAAGTTCTTGTGTTCAGTGCAGCAGCCAGGACTCAGTTCCTAAATGCCCAGAAACTCTGACTTCCATGTCAGCTGTGCCCAGTTCCTCCAGCTACATAATAAATTACCAGTGCCCATGGTGCTTCTAGTACAGCAGCCAGCTACTCCAAGATCTGCACCACCAAGCTGCTGGAGGGGAAATATGTGCGTGAAACTTCATGAAATTTCATTGATACTTTATTTTACACATCAGGGGCTCATGTGGGTCTTCAAGTGGGCAAAAAGCCTTTTCTGTGAGGGCAGGAAAGGCACATGTGTGTCTGTGTCCTTGTGGTGTGTCATTGCTTTGTGCTGATCCTTGTCTTTACCAACAGGCTCTGGCTGTATGTGGGATTTAATCACTGCCTACCAGCTGACTATACACATGAGCTTATGGTGGGGATGCAGCTCCCTGTTGACAGAAATGCTTTGGAATGCAGCATATGAAAAGAGCAAACCGAAATGTTTCTGTAATATCATGTGAGGAAAGACAAATGTGGGTGTACATGAAAACATCCCAGCAAGCCTGCTGACACGGGCAGGGAGAGGGGGAGGTGGGAGTTTCTGTGCTTTTGTAAAGAGAGTAAAATAGTCACCACCTGGTACTGGGGATTTCTGGAGTGGATGGCAAAATCTCATCTTTTTTTATAGCAACCATTTTTTGGAAGTGACCATTTTGTTGCTGTTTTGTGTAGGCCGGCATCAGGTGCTTCGTGAACCCACTTCAGTTTTCTTTGCTGAGTACTTGAGGAGAATGGGAGTCTCTGTGTCTGGAGCACTAACCTTGTGCTGGTATGAGCTGGTGCCTGGCAGGGCACACCAGGGTTATTCCTCTGCTGGAAGGGAGATGTGCATTCTCCAGCTCTCTCAGTGTGAATCCCTGTGGGATTCATGGATTGGAACATACAGAAATTGTCCCACCAAAGCCATGCAGCCTCCCTGGGGGTAGAAGAAGAGCAGAAGGGAAGAGGTTGCTGGTGGAGGGGGGCTGTAGCCACCAGGGTTGGGAGGGGGGCAAAACCCCATGTCCACCTCAGTGCTGGAGTGGAGACAATATGCATTTATCTCAATGTTTTTCGGTGAGATAACTGCTGGGGGGATTCCGTAGGAGTCAGAGAAACCATCATCCTGTTCTACAGTGGGGAGCACCAAGCAAAATCACTGAGTGGCTTTCTGACTCAGTCTTCCCTCCTGTAAGTTGGAGATCTTTCCCAAAGATGCAGTGAAGATAATCAGGGTTACTCTGATGCTGTGGTGTGAGGGACCATGTGAGTCCATGAGAGAGAGGTTTCTATCTGACAGCTGCTTTAAAGATGTAAAAAGAAATCCAAAAATTAGGCTTCACTTTGCACCATGTGGAAAAGCAGGACATGTCTTTCAAGAAAGGAATTTATGGCACTGTTCCAGTTCTGGGGGACTACAAGTGGTGTGGGTCCTGTTCTCCCTAGGTGTAACTGCAGGTCCTGCACCAGGCTCACACAAACATGGGAATCTGGGGCTGCCTGTCTGTGCAGGTAGCTGCAGTGGGAGTCTCTGCCATGTGTTGTACTGTAATGTGAGTTTTGGAACCGAGCCCGTTTTTAATAAATTGTACCTTACCTCAACTGCTTCCTGTCTAAATACTGTGTGTTAACCCAAAGAGGAGCAACCATCAGAGCAGCTGAAGGTGGATTTTTGTACATTCTCAGCAAAGACCCTCTGAGGAATTTCCTTGTTAAACAGACAAGCTATCAAAAGCACCTTTTCCTGCCAAAAAGGGCAAAAAGCACAGAAAACTGAATGAATGTTCAGTGAAATTCTGTTGCAGTTTAATGAGATCAGGCCTTGGAAGGAGTCTCCTCACTTGTGCCTGCTGCAAGGAGAGCCAGAATAATACATGAGAATCTTGAGCATAAACCCTTTATCGTCTTTCAGGACATACCAGTAGTTTTGCTGTATTTCTGATAGGTGCTGTTGCTCCTGGAGATGAGCTGGACTGGGGATGTTTGTAGGGCATCATGTACAGTGAGGTCTTGGCTATTCATGGATAAACCATAATCATGGAGGCTTGGGAGTGTTGTTTCAGCCTTCAGTTGCAATTCAGACTTGATCTTGAGTGGGGAAATTTCTTACCTTAATTGTAAGAAAACAAGTGAAGTTTATCACCAGGTCTGTCTGTAAATGAGTAAAATAGACCAGGACTCTCCAATCTGAAAAAGAGATGGACCAAGTGGACATATGGTAGAGATCCAGCAGATAGGAGAGAGTGTGGAAGCAGGCAAGGAAGAGAGAAAGAGGAAGGATGTATCTTCAGACAACTAGAAGTCACTGTTTTGCTTGCTGTGTTGTTTTATGGTGAATTCCAAAGGAGCATTGGTTCAATATTACTGTTGGATGGAAAGCTGTGAGAAGATCAGGATGAGTGGTGATATGGATAATTGAACTAGAAAAGTGATAGGACACTTTTCTAGTAGAAAGTGGATCGAAGCAGTAGAAAGGTAGAAAGTGGATTTTTGCAAAGAAAGAAGGAAAATTATCTGATTTGAAACAGAGGGTGATATTAAAGAGAAATTCTGTGCCTGAGAGGCAGACAAATTGATCACAAGAATTAAGACTATTCATTTCAGTGGTAATACAGAAATGTGCTGTCTGCTACTATTCTGTCTCACCCTGGGTTTGGCCGTTTTTATTCTGAGTCACTGCTGCCCTTCTGTACAGAATTCAGGTGAAGGACTCTTTACTGAATCTAAGTCTTTCCATTATCTTATTTCTTTCCTAAGGGAGCAAGATTGATTCCCAATGAAGCAGCTGGTTGATTTTTAAGATTCTAGTACTTGTCTATTTGTTTGATTTTTTGGTTTTGCATTTAACTGGTTGCCTGCTCTGTCCCGCCTCCAAACGACTTTCACACAGTCTGTGGGCACGACTGCAGCTCTGTGTCCAGGCTATCGCACATTGCACCACTTCTCCAGGGATTCCCACCACCTTGTCAGATATGAAAGCTAATGGAAAGTGTTGTTTCCCCTTTTCCTCCAGTGGTTTTGATTTTTATTCAGTTTGTCCCTGCCTGTCAGTACTGAATTACTGGAAAGGAAGGGGAAGTCACTGAAGCCCTTTCTTCACAGACCCTGAGTGTTCTCTGCTTCATTCTCCCCATATTACTAGGAGTAAATAACCAGTTTTTAAAACTCTTGCATTTTCTTTATGTGTATTTTTACCCTTGTTGCTTGACTTCTTCTTCTGGCACTGAAATCCCCCTCTTTGGGGCATTTCCTCCTTTAGTGAGTAGGCTTGGCAGTAATGAACATTGGAGCATAGTCCAGGCCAACAGTGCAATACATACCTTCATATTTCTTATTTATTTCTGATTAATGTCCATACACTAAACCCAGCCAGTTTCCAGGTTAGAGCTTTTTTTCTCCGTTTCTGACCACTGCAAATTCTTCCTTTTATGTAGAGGAGAAAACAAATTTTCTTCTTGCTTTTTAAAGGGATGCAGTAGCACTGAGGAGGCTGGTTTAGGAATCTGCCTGGTAATTTTGCATATCATACACAGAGCAGAATAGGACAAAGTCTGTTCTCCAGAGTTACTTTTGTTGTATAGCACCAGGCCCTTGTTTGTGAATGATGCAAATACTGCGCAGATAGAAAAGTGAACATAGTCCTGTCTGGAATCCAGCATTATTTTTAATACTTCCCTGAAGATAACTTTCATTCAGCAGGACGTTGACACCATATCGTTCTTGTGGATGGTACATTCCTACACTACTCCAGAAGGCTACTGGCTCAACAATTAGAGCTGCATATTTTATCATTCTCTCTCGGGTGTGCTGCCAGTGGCAGTATCCAGTGTCACATGCTTTAGGGAAGATACAAGAACTTACATGGTGCCATAAAGGAGTTTCGTCTGACTCACAGCCATCAGCGCTGGCTGATGTCCTGAGGCATGTTGATGTTGTGCGTACAGGGATGTTAGGAGGGAGATGCTGATATTGCAGAGAAGAGCAGTGATGGAAGCAAAGGTAGCTGGACCAGTATGACTTGGCCAAGTGTGGAACCAGGGAAGGTCAAGATAAATTTAAATAGTCCAGTAGAAATGCTCAATTTTCATTACATTTATCACTTACCGTCCATACAGTTTAGTCCTTTCTTTCAACTGGATAAATTAAGTAAATCACTTATGCAAGTCCATAGGCAAATATTACAATAATTTTCTCAGAATTAAAATAAGCTTTACTAATGAGTTCTTATGGTCTATCATGAAGCAGGGAAGACTCGTGAGCATCTGAATTACATAGAACTCAAAGGAAAAATAGGTGTGCTTTTTTCCTCATTACTTAATTAACCACAGTCTGCTTTCACTTTTAGCTGCTTTTTTATATTTTAGAGACTGTGATTTTGCTATTTCCTCATGTTTTTGAGTCAGCAGAGTGATCTCTCAGTTTTGATATAATAGCCATATAGGAGATTGGGGCCACTTGACTTCCTGTAATTTCTTAATTCCCACCTATTGAAGAGGGAATTAAGGCAGAATTGTTACAGACAACTTGGCTATAACATCTCAATGTATAGGATGTCAACATCAGCCCAAAATATCCTTCTTGCAAGTCAGACCTGAGCATAGCCAACCCTGACATCAACCTGCCTTGGGAGACTGTGCCATATCATTCTAGCAGGTGGTTCCCTGTAACAAAGGGAGATTAAATATCCCAAAGAATTCTACTCAGCTCTGTAAAACATTATTAAAAAGAACATCCAAATAAGGTTTGTGTGTTTCTTGCTCTCTGGCTGTGCAGTGTCAGCATGCCAGGCGCTGCTGGCTGATTTATAGGTGTGAGAGGCACAGACACAGTGTGGCTGTGAGACTCCACTCCTGCAATTTTAAGGAGGCATTTGCTAGAAAAAGGCCCACACAAACATCAGAATTGCAACAGGGTTAGCCATTTTTATGTGGGCAAATCCATTTTCACCCAGCACTATCAGCAGAGTGGAACTAAAAAGGACTGAAAATTGTGGAGTACATTGGCCCCTGGTGCAACAGGCAATTTCCCGCTGCTGCCCTCAGGGACAGGCAGACCTTGCTGCCCAGGCAGGCTCACAGGCACCACCATTCCACCTCTTGTCTTCTCAGGTAGAAATCAACTTGACTTTGTGGGCTTGGATTTTTCCCATGTTTCAAAGCTTCAGCACATCTCCAGTTTCTGAATACAAAACAGTGCCCTGTAGAATACTCCATCAGCACAGGCACAATACAATGCCTGTTGCCCTCACATTAAACTCGTTTATTCTGGTCTTGTGAGAACTTTGCTGTTCAGAGAATCTGCATCAATAAGGCAGCAGCAGTGCAGAAGTCACCCTGTGCTGAAGTGCCTGAATTTGGTGGCTTACCTGTGCTGATGTCTGTGTGTCTCAGCTCAGCTGCCTTCCCTTCCAGATGTAGCTAAATGAGACCTGGCCCTGCAGACTTTTGTCTACACTGTGCTGCAAACCGTCTTGCAATTCCATTAGCATCTACAGCACCTGGTACAAACTTACACTTAAAAAATTTAAAAAGGCAACATTCAAAAAATTATATAGAAAGGAAAGAACAGAGAAAGAAATTAAAAGAACATATCTAGGTCAGCTGTATACACAGTGTTTCACCATTCTAGGGAGAGAATAGCAAATCTTACTTTAATCAGCAATTCCAAGCTGCCGAATTGCTCTGGGATATCTGATTTATCTAAATATCCTATCTTACACTGAAATCAGACTCTTAATGTTCCTTATACACTCTTCTTACAGCTGAAAATCCTAAATAATTTTAACATTTCATCTACTGTCTTTACTCCTTTGAACAGAAATAATGGAAAGAGGATAGAGGGATAAAGAAGAACACCAATGGGAAGTAGAATCAAATCTTACTGATGAGACATAATGTAGTTAAGTAACAGATGTTAAGCACCTTTAACTGATTCTTTATATATTCTTCCAAAGGCTCATCTCCCCTGACTCTCACAGCAGAGTGGTTTGGGTGTGTGTACATCAAGTTGGTGCAAAATCAGAAGCAAAACATTTGTCTGCAGACTTACAAGGAGCTTTTCAGTTAGACAGTGGTGGTTTAAATCCCAGCCTGATCTGATCTATTAGTGCAGTTGAGTCTAACCTCTCTAGCCTCTTAAACATAGAAAAACAACAGCTCTTAAGTGGCTGTGAGGTTTCAATTACATTTGCACCCCAGAAGGACGCAGCAGTAACCTGGTGCTGATGGATTTATGAGTATGTTATCTGACAGGAAGGTGGGTTTTAAAACAATTGCTGCACCACGTGCTTAGTTATTACACTAAACTACTTTCCTTGACTTGGACATCTATATTTTTCTCCTCTCTTCAGGCTCAGGTAGTTTGGGCGATTCCCACCATTGATATAAAGATTGTTTCCTCGTTGATGTTCCAGAAATCAGTATGAAAACAGAAGTAATTTTAGATATTAAAAAAGCATATACCAACACCCCCAACATGGTGAGAAAACTGCCTTTTTTTTTTTTTTTTTTTTTTTAAGCTAAGAAGATTATTTTCTCTGACTAGCCTAAGCAAGAATTATTTCAAATGTAAAAGGACATGTTAGATATGTTAGATTTTTGGGAACACTTTTACATTTAAATCCTTAGAATAAACATTGTCTTACCCACAGTATATCATAGAAGAGCTTGGTTTACTTAGCTGGAAGCCATAGATGATTTTTCTCGAAAGTTATGAATTGCTTTCCTTATTCCTTTGGAGCCTTTTATTCTCTTTTAGAGCTAACCATTAACAAGAGAAGAATTAAATATTGATGAGAAATAAGGCAAACATTTTAAATAGCTGAAAAATACATAATTGTCATGACTCTGAAAGTGTTTAAATTAAATAGTAATATTTCATCTTTCTCTAGTATGTCACAAACCTACATGTGTACATTCCAGCTCAAACAACTGTCCTGTGTAATGGTTTTAGTTTTACAGATGTATTCACCATTAGCCTATGTGTGAAGACTACTGAGCAGTTTTTAATTAACTTACATTGAATGTTGCATAGTGGTACATCAAGAGGAACTTAGGAGAACAAATCTTCATTCAGTTCAGATCAGTCCATGTATGTAATTCAGTGCACCTGTACAGAACTATCCTGCAATGACTCCTTTACTCGGACCCATGAGGCACTGCAGACAGCAAAAGTCTATTACAATAATTATTTCAGTAACAGGGATGAATAGAAATATATCCTCAGATGCTTTTGCACATACTAGTAAGTTGCCCCATATCTACTTACCTGCATTAAATTGAGTAAGTTACCTCTTGCAGAGCTAGGAGCTGAACCAGGTGTTCCAGGCTTATTAACCTGGATTCACATCCTCTTTGATCTTGTAATAACTTAGTGGAAGTGAGTGGCTGTGGATTCATCAGCAGGTATCTCTTTCTTCAGCAGACTCTAGCTGCCTTTTCAACTCCTTGGAGCCTGTCAACCAGGCAGTGTCAATGTGTAGCTATGTGCTGTGAGTTTGAGTCTTTCCAGCAGCATTATGACTCAGATGTTCCCAGACAAGATGTGTAGCTGTGCTCCATTCTACCCTGCCTAAATTGCTGATGATACCTGTAGTACACATTTTGAAGATGGTGTGAATGTATTTGCACCTGGCTTAGGGATCACAGAGTAGATCAGCCCTAAAATGTGAGAGGCTTCTCACTTGAGCTGGTGACACAGCAGAACATGACTGTACTGTCCAAAGGAAGGTAATATTGAAACTTTATAAGCCATTATTTTTGTATGCCAGTAAGAATTACCCCTTGGGAAGAAAAAATCCCCAATATTATTCACTGTGTAACATTTTTGAAAACACTCCTGCTTTGCAAGGCTTTTGTCTTGGCCATTTTCTTTTTTCTCTCGTGAACAACAAGGGCTTGAGTCTGTGATAGTCTCAGCTGGTTCAGGTATGCCTCGGTACCGTCACCAAATTTCTTACAGTGTCCTGGGTGTCAATACCTTGCCTGAAGCAAGTGATAAAGAGATTACTGCGTGGGTATTTTTTTGATAAGAGCTCACCTTCAGCACTTGCAGCAAGAGATCTGCTTAGAAGAAATCAGATCACCATGACATTTATGTGGACTCAGTGTGTTGCACAGAAAGAAGCCTGACACAATCAACACATTTCCTTCATAGCCAAATTTTCCTCTTAACAATATGTGTATGGATCAGTCAGGAGCATGTTATATCTACTTTCATAATTTGTCCTTATTCCTATTGCCTTTCAAGTGGACACTGAGTTACAAGGAGGAGAAAATTTAAATGTGCAAATGGCCAGTATCAAGTGCAATTAGGGTAACTCACTACCTTGACAGAGCTCTGCAGCAGCAGCATTTCCAGTCCATTTTCTCTGGCTAATCTCTGCTTCTATACAAAACAAACCAGCTCATAACAAACATGAGTGTGTAACTTATCCATCCCCAAACCTCTCCAGCCACAGCCTCTTGCTGCATAAATCAGTGAACTGTTTACATGATGGGACAGAGAATATGAAGTCAGGGATTTTCACTTCTCAGTGTGATTTCCATTTGGAACTTGTGTGATCTCTCTGTTACTGCCAGGTTAGCAGCAATAAAACATTTTACTGAGAATCTTTGGCAAGGAGGGGTTTTATTTTGTGCTTTTCCTGTCTGACAGATGGTTTTTGGTTGAAGTAGGGGTAGAAATTCCCCACAGCAGTTGCAGGGAGACTTGGCCACATCCACTGGCATTAATTATAATAATTGTCCTTTGTAATTAGCTGCATGCCAGAGATGGAGGCACAACGTTGTGTCTCTGCTGACTCTGATTGTTGGGTCCTTCTGTGGATTGCTCTCCCACAACTGGGAAACAGATTGTTTGGGCTGGAATTAGAGAGTTGTAGGTAGGCAGCAGCTGCTCTTGAAATTTTTTCTAATATGCTGGTTAGATGTGTGAGATCAAATTGATTTTGTTCATTTTGCAGCCTGTTCAGTGCGGGAGAAAGAACAACATGAGCCCCTGTAACTGGTAATGCTCTGTTCTGATAGAGGCTCTGACTTATATGACACTCAGGTGTATTTGCAACTCTGTAAATGATCATCAGTTCCTGTTCCCCTGCAAAAGTAGAAACGAAGCTCTGCAGGTACCTGCTCCTGACAGAGAAGCCCTTACCCACTGCATGTCACACCAGGCAGCGTAGGTGGCATTTGGGTTGACCTGAATTTGGTGTAAGCATTTATTTAATGAAGTAGCAGTACTGAAATTACACAGGGATTTTCTGCTTTCTGATTTAAATCTGGAGGTGATCTTACTGCCAAGACCCTCACATTTAATACATCAACCTGTCTGTGGAAGAAGGGCTTTCATCCCAGCCTAACTGATGGTCAAGAACCCAGGTTTACACATTTATTTAGCAGTGTCTCCTGCTTTCTGGGTTAGAATGCAGACAGTCTAAAGCTTCACATTTTTTCCTAAAAGGATTTCCCATCAGTGGGAACGAGGGTCTTGCTTGCTATCTCTTAAACAGGAGTGGTAATCTTCACTAGAACTGTGAATGTTGGAGGTGGGCTACTGCAATAACCCATGTAATTAATGCAGCTAGCCAGGTTTGGATAATACCACTTATATTACTAAATTCTCCTCTGAAACGTAGTCCTTTATGTCATGCCAATCATACCAAGCTACAAGGGGCAGAAATCTGCTAGCATTCCTATGTTGGCAGAACTATATTCCCCACAGTGTACAGCGCATTTGATCACGTCTGCAGCAATGCTCTGACTTCCCACAGCCTGTTTCACCCTAACATCTCAACGCATTTCACAAATTTCAGTAACTAAGATATTTTGGTAAGGTGAGCAGGCAATCTAAGCACCACATCATCAAAAAGGAAGCTAGTGTTCACAAAGGTTAGAAGAACTGCCCAGACTGTGTTAGATTCAAATCCAGATTTTTGCTGCTAAAATCAGCCACAAATCACATGATCTGCTGATGTGCATGATGCACTTCTGCTCTTGTCAGTGGTGTTGGACTGAGTTACAGCTGTGCAATCCAGTTTCTAACATGTTCTGTGGAAACTGGTTTTGTATTCGGGGTATGACATCAGTGCAAGATTGAAATGAAATCTGATTTGTGTCACACAGCCCTGACAGTGTAGAAACTGCAGTGATGCTGTAGTGAGTGAACAGGTAACCAACCATGCTGAGCCACAGGATGGATGCTGTCCAGAGACACTCCTATGCAGTATGTTATGAAACCTCAATGATAAAAAGATTAACTTCTCAAAGCAAAACAAAGATACTCCACTTTATCTGGAGAAGAAATGCAGGGTGGCTGCCAACCCTGCACTGTGGGAACAAATCTATGCTTTTTTTTTTTTTTTTTTTTTT